>BQKZ01000263.1:106976-128155 GCA_036244855.1 Temnopleurus reevesii
CCCCCACAGCTGCGACAATTTGAGAATATTTTTGTAAAATCTTGCAAACTGAGGAAAAGGAACAATATACCTTTCTGGATAAAAAAAAAAGTAATAGAGCACCCAAGAGTGCATTGAATATTGCAAGGTGAAATATTGCTCAGTGTTTTCTTTGTGTGGATTGTTTTCATACTGCATAGATAATTAATATGCATTGCCCTCCAGTAATGGGCGGACTCTGACGTCACGCATACCCGTTCGATACGTACCAATGATAGGTGATTCGGATAGCCCTGTGTCCATACTCCTCCACTTGAATACCAGAGAAGGGGGCGCAACATGCCTTGAGGGGTGCGCAACCTATGTTCACGATGACAAGGGTAATCACGAAAAGAATTCTTTCTGTGTTTAGTTGAAACCCGTAGGATGGGCCGTACACCCCAGCCCAGTCGAAAGCTATCAGTGGAAGCATACTTGTCCCTGCGAAAGATTTCATAAATATCCCTTTCATATTGACATTTTATGCATTAATTCTGGTATTAGAATCGTTTATTAATATATTCAAATTTAATCGCGATTCTTACCAACGAACGTATAGTTGGGTGGTATTCCAATACATAATGGTAACCAGTGCAAATTATCTAAGATGAGAATACATTTTACATACATGTACATTACATTTGACTATATGTCGGGCAAGCTTTCGGGTTGTCAAGAACAACATTTTGTACATAAAGAGAAAGCATACAATTTGCATCTATTACTAATCCGCCTCTTGCAACAACAAAATTAAAACGCTCAAGGACTTGAACAAAACTTGCGCAGAATAATCCAAAGTAGAAAAACAGCACTTGCGAAACAATTTCCGTTAAAAAATAAACCAGTTTGCATCACTGAATACTTATTTGGAACCGATGTAAATCTAATGATGCTTTCAAATAATATGCAAAGTAGATTCTCAGTATCATAATCATTGATATGTTCCGTTATATGCTGAAGAAATACCAGTCGACTACTCGCGTGTAGCCCTTTAACGATGGTCGAAATGAAATTCCATAATTTTCTGATGAGCAAAAAACAACAATGAATGATGATAATAAATAATGATAATCAATAATTATTATAAGAATAACAGGAACAACAATAAAATATTGTAAATTACTTTCCGCCGGCAAGCTGATAAGCCCCCTCTCTCAAAAGAAAACAAATCCTAACAGATTATTGGGGACCCTTTCTCGTTCATTTCCTTTCTCCAAAATTTTACGAAAGGTGCCCGCCCCCTTTTTAACCCTGACGACAGAACTGACTGAACTAGGTTAATAAGTAAATAACGTGCATTAAGTGAATATCTTTTCCTACTCTAACATACATTCCCTCGTATTCAATAATAATTTCAGTTTCCCAGTCTGATAAAGGCACAACGACTGTTTCTGATACGGAAGGAAAAACGTCCGGTGTTTACTCGGCTATTCACAGCATACAAGTGATTTTTTTTCTGGTGATTTTGTTTTACTTACCCACCAAGCATATCAGCAAGCCGAGCAAGAGAGAATTATAATTCCCCAGCAAGGAATCCGACAGTAATCCCCCGAAGAATGTAAAGACATAATTGGTGCCGGTGAAGACGAGACTAAAGACGGCAGCATTGGCGCTCGAGTAGTCCAGATAGTTGGTGCAGAATATAACGAGGTTAGTCAAGATTCCGTAGTAGATGATTTTCTCGACAAAATTCACAAAAGAGATGCATATAACCAGGAGGATATCACGGGATGTGGGTTTGGGATTATCTGATTCTAAGATCGGTGTTGAAGAAGCTTCTGCGGAGGAGGCTTCATCTATTTCTTGGGTAGCCATCTTGGACCACAACGCCTAGACTCTTGTCAAAATCATTCACAAGTGAGATTTTGCCATTCATGAGTTGACATTCCAACACATGACAAACATACCATTCGATTTTACAGCAATAAAGAGTCTTGTAAAACATCCTGGTAGGCTGCTGTAAAAATACCAACACTTATTCGATTACGAGTATCATTAAAAACGGACCTCCGACTGGGTTGTGTTGTGACATGCTTGGTCAAATTTGGACAGAGCGTGGGTAATATAATTATGCTTCACTAATTCTGATTCCCGACGTTTTGCTTTGTGGATGTAAAGAAAAGAGAGACTTTGTTAAACATCATCCCAGTAAGTCCTTATATCCTCTCAGAGTAATCACTTATTCCAAGAAACAAAAACAAATCCCAACAACAATGGCAAACAAACAAACAAAAGACAAGCAAACAGAAAAAACATCGAACAAACTGCCAACTATTTCCCAAAATGATACTGCCCTGGTAGATTTTTGCTTATTTGTATGTGTACTGATTCCAAGAAGAATGGAAACCGGCATTGCTAGCAAATGATTATTAAATCATTCATTTTATAAACTTCAGTCTAGGTAATTTGATTTGATCCCCATACGATTAAAACTAAAATCAAGCATCCTTGAGCAAGAATACAAAATAAGAACCTTTTTAGGCACATGTTAAGAGATTTCATTTTCTGTACACTCATATCACGTGTCCCGTATCAAACATAGTATGTTGTTTCTCCAGGGCCCTATTGCATAAAAACTTGCGTTTAAACGCAAGTCAGAAAATTTAACGCAACTCTATTTCCAACCAATCAGGAGCAGGTATTTAGGAATTGCGTTTAATTTTCTGAGTTGCGTTTAAATGCAACTTTTTATGCATTTGGGCCCAGGTACTAGAAACTACATCTATACAGATCATTGATCTTGGCATCGTTAGACAGCATATGGGCATAGATGTGATCATGGCCGCCTTAACCCTAAACCCTATAAAAAAAAAATGAATGAATAAAGTTACTTTGTTGTCTCTGTGCCCCCCCCCCATGAACTTCCAAAATTTTTGTTAATGTGTGATAAGATATGACAAGATAAAAAGCAATTCTTGCTCTTTATTTTTGAACAATTTACCATTATACTAATGGCATACCCACATAGTTTTTTTTTCTTCCAAATATGCAATATACAAGACACTAAACATAAACCATTACATAATTTAAAATAACAATGGCCATACAAATTCTATGATTTGTTCTAGCCTTACCTGGAGAGAGAGAGTTCCTATTCCTATTCATTTGAGAAAAAACGTTTCAATGACAAATTTTCACAATTCCATAAGGCCCCCCCCCAAAATTGTTTGGATGCCCTCAAATGCCATTAAAAAAGCTGATCTGTCGGAAAAAGATTTTTTTTCAAGAACAATTCATTTGAAAAGTAAGACTTGAGAATCTGAAAATGACTTTTCAGGTTTCATTTCACATGTTTAGTTATAGTTATACAATAGGAGGGTTTAGTAATAGATGCAAATTTTATGCATGCCTTTAACACAAAGGTTGTTCTTGACAACCCTAAAGCTTGCCCGAGGCTTGCCCGACATAGCAACAAGTAATGTATGCAAACTGGATTCCAAGTATTGTAGTCTTATTGTTATCAAACGGTTTAAGGAATACCAAGTAACTACGTTCAGTAGCAAGAAACGCGCATAAATTTGAATATATAAGTAATCCCGCCTATTACTTTTCAATTTCAGTGAAAAGCTGAAAAAAGGGGGAAAAGAAAACAAATTCAGGTCAGGCTATTTTCAGAGGGTCTGTCGGTGGAGGGCATCTAAACATTTTTGGGGGGCCTAATTTTTTCAACAAAATTCTCTCAGCTCCATCTATTTTGATGCATCCTCAATTACCAAAAGAATATTGTGTCCAAATCCATGATTTTAACCCTGATCCGAGGGATTTTTAAAAAACAAATTCCAAGATTTTTCCATGACCTTAAAAGAGTGAAACTAATTTTCCAGGGAGAGTGGGAACGCTGCAAGCGCTGTGTATATTTCAGACATCATCAACACATTATGGGATTGGTGAATAAAGAAACTGGATGAAATACAAAAATTCACATTCAAGCCTTCAGCAAACAGGTGTACCGCTCATTCTAGATTTTGCAGAATATGAAAGAATTACATTTTTTATTGTCTGCTAGAGTCAATGCAAGAATAAAATATCGAGTTATTATAGCCAGATTCTTTTTTTCATTTTGTCATAATCATCATAATCATCATCAACCTCACGATCATCAATATCATCCTATTCCTTCTCTTCCTCTACCATCATAATCATCATCACCATCATCATCATCATCATCATCATCATCATCATCATCATCATCATCATCATCATCATCATCATCATAATCTTCACCATTTTCATTCTCCTCCTCATTACCAATTCATCTCAGTATAGCTTCGTCAATGGGCTGCTGAAAAGGATTACCTCATCAAGTATCACTGTCATTGTTATCAATATCTTGATACCAAATTTATGGTTTGAAAGAGATTCATTGTGGTGGAGAATAATTGAAGAGATTTGATCAGTTGTCTCACGATTTGCAAACGTAGAACGAAAGTAGAATGATGTTCGGCTGCTGTGTACTTAGAGCCTTAATCAGACTATGATGAGCATAGACCATTCTAACGAACATAGCCCATTCTGATATCAAATACGTTTGTACAATTCAATGATTATTATCATACTTGATTTGTGTGTCAACTACCTAGAATAAGAATCTCTACGACAAATGTTTCAATAGTTACAAAATTGTGATTTATTTACAAGCAAATGTTGAAATCCACCATGGGAGAGACTCTAATCATAGACTCCCACATGATTTATGGCAAATGAATGTGTTAATTACTCAGGGTTATGATATTTCTGCAAGGAAAACTCTTTACCTAGATTCCTTTTAATTAGTATTTCATTGAATGGTAAAAGGTGACTTTGCACAGAACTTTATCACAGAGGATATTATTCTGTCTTGTGTACAGAGACAAATAATTGCCCCAAACTAATACTAAATATGTCGTATAAAAGGTTACTAGCAAATAGCAGGCCTTCAACGGTCATTCCTTTCAAAAGAACACATGAATCCACATGTGTGGTTGTCATGAAATCCAGAGGAATGAGAGGACATTAGGAGTATAGGAAGAATATTTTGTGCAGGTACCTCTTTAATAGTTAAATAATTTGTTGTTCTGTATTTTGTGTAGGTAATCAATTTTCTATAACACTGTAAAGCGCTGTGATACATATTTCTGTAAGAGCGCTATATAAATGCCAATATTATTATTATTAATATAAGAATTGTTTCATGATGTTGGAGGTAAATAGATAATTTGAGGGGGCATATCCAATATGTTCACATGGGACAAACATGGGTTTAATATATTTTGGACACACTTTCTTCATTTCTCCGATTTGGAAAGCTAAATCATAGGCCAGAGAAATAGAAAAAATAGCTCATGCACTTTTGCCTGCAGAGTTACTTAACCTTAAGCTTTGGGGAGGAGGAAAGCGTTTGTTCAATATCCCTGAAATCCAAAATAGCTATCATCGCGATATTTCATGACTTTTTTTATGTCCAGTAATGCACAATTGTCGTGCCTAATCATGCCTTTTTTGTGTCATGCCCCTTACAGGAAAATCATCAAGCCCTAAATTTTCATGAAAAGGTGATTTTTTGTCAACAAAGGTCAATGTAAATTGTGTTTTCAGTGAAACTTCATACATGAAAAATGTATTTTACTTTAAAAGGCAACTACATTGCACTTTGAGAGAGCATGGTCAGAGCTGCGGTCCAATGTAGTGTAAAAGCGTAAATTTGTGCGATGAGTGCCACTTACCTATTGGCCAAAGCCTGGCCACCTCCTTGCCCTGCTTCTTGAAATGTGCAAGGGGTTAGGTTTAGGCCCTGAACTAAGTCTTTTAAATATTTCAGAATAAGAACATAGACACATTGGCCCATATTCCGATACTAAGCTTTAAATTCATCCAAGTCTAAATCATTGTTATTAAGACCTTTTTAATAGGCCAAGTCTACAGAACAATGGCTTAGTCCTGGGTTGAGTTAAATCTCGCAATCTGAATACTGGCCATAATGTATCAACACCTTAATCCAAAGATTGATCATCATAAAGAAATAAATGATTAGTTTGCAAACCAAAACCAGATGCTTTCATCAATAAGTGCTTCCATATCTAAACAGTGAGTTCCAAATAAAGCAAGGTCGCCTCCTTTGATAGACTTCTGTCTCGTTTGAACCCATGTTTAATTTAAAAATTATTGGTTCTCAACATAGTTCCCAGTCTAGACAAAGGTCTCATCCAATAAAGCACTGATCTGGCTTGCACCACAAAGTTCATTGCCTCTACAGGCTCGAAGAAAAGTTCCTGGACTAGGTGAAATTCTCATGACTGGGTCCAATAGGTTCATCGCCCTACTTGGGTCTAAGAAAAGCTCCTGGTCTAGAGTAGAGTCTCATCCAATAAAGCCATTATCTGGGGAATTAGATTGGAACTTAGACCCCAAAGTTCATTGCCTCTAAAAGCTCGAAAAAAAAAAAGTTCTGGACTAGGTTAAATTCTCACATCCAAATTTCAGGTCTTACTAGGTCAAATGGCTTCATTTCCTTCATTGGGCCTAAGAACAGCTCCTGGTCCAGAGTAGAGTCTCATCCAATAAAGCCATTATCAGGGGTATTAGACGGGAACTTGGACCCCAAAGTTTAATACCTCTAAAGGCACAAAGCAAAGTTCCTGGACTAGGTTAAATTCTCATATGATCCAAATTTCAGGTCTGACTGGGCCCAATAGCTTCATTTCCCTTATTGGCTCTAAGAACAGCTCCAGGACTAGGATAAGGTCTCATCTGATAAAGAGGTCCATTCGCTGTGACATCTACTCCTGTCTTCGCTTCTTGGTGTGATGGCAGTCCACTTGTCCAAGTACCCCTGCAAAAAATTGTTTTATATTTACTATTAAAAAGTCTAACAAGAAAGGTTTCAAATTTAAAGGTAACTCTGTCCAAGAAGAATCTTTTGAGACCCTAAAAATGAAGTCGATTATAAGAGGTAAATAACACAGTTTTAAATGATTAGTTCCAAGGAATCACAAAGACTTATTCAACTTAGGGGATGTTGTTCAAAAGTTGCAATTAATTGCAAATCAGCTGCAAATCAGTTGCTAACTGTAACACACATTTTCATTCATGCATAATGTGCTCTTCTAAAGAGATGCACATGAAACAATGATTTTGAGTGGCACGTTCAAATCAAAGTTGCGATCAATTGGAAATTTTTTGAACAACATCCCGAAAGACTAGTTCAATTTAAGAAGCGTTGACTGTAAATTATATAAAATGTGATACTAGGGCTATTGACTTCCAGTATATAGCATAGTATAGTTCACATATTGGCATGATATAATTCAAAAGAAAATGATGTACAGAGCACTAATGTAGCCAATTTATTACTTTAAAAAGTTACCAACTTTAACGTTTATTACGTTACTGTATATTGTAGCCCGTTAGAGACCAGACGCGCATTTATTTATTTTTCATTGTCTACCCTGTGAAGGGTGCATATTCTCAGTCAGTGCTCTTAGCAATCTTGCCTGAGAATGTGATCTCAGAGCTCAATCTTGTTGTTGATTGCAATGGTTTTCCCCTTTAATAGGAAGAAGACGGATGTCTTTGAAAATTTGGTAATGTTTTAAACTGCTAAATTGGCTACAATAATGTACTATACAGTGGAAATCCTGTATAACCAGGAGCTTTGGACTTACACATACCTTGTTATAGCAGAGTTAAAAAACAATATTTTATAAAGAGCCGGCACCAGATTTGGTTACCTCTTTATAGCAGACATTTCGTTATATCAGATCTCTTTACAGTGAGTTTCCACTGTACATCGTTTTTGTTTTGTTTCATAAAATAAGTATTTGTGTACTCATGGCCAAATGCTGAAAATATTTGAGACATTTATTGCGTCACACTGTGTTTTCAATTATTTCATGAATATTATTTTAAGACCTGTATATCCACATATTTCATGGGCTTCTCTTTCCAAGGTTGGACTGATCAGGCCATATGTAAAATTTCAGCAAATATCCAATTTAGACAAAGGATGTGGTATGGATGAACATCATTTAGACATGAAAAAAGGTCAAAGTCCAAATGTGTCATATCAGTAAGATGACATCACTTTATGTTGGCTGTGCGACAAAATCTGTAGAATTCATTTTTTTGTGACCTTGTATAAGGAAAATTCCATCAAAAAGCAGTAATGCATTTCCTGTCAACCATTGAAACCAATGAAATTCCTTTGCATTTTAGGCAGTATTTGTTACAGATAGGAAATTTCACAGGGACAGTAACAGAATGACATGTCATTTTGAACTACATTTGGGTCTGTTATAGCTCAGTGGACAGTGGAAACGTCTCAGTAATTGGTAAAACTTTGATTATGTAGATTCAAGTAAATGTATGGGAAAGAAGAATCTTTTATATTGTTCAGATGAACAGCTCCAAGATATGAAGAATATCAGTAATCAAATTACATCAGAGAATTGGCAAGCTTTAGTCATTTAAGAGTTCATAAAAATCTAACATCTTTCTGAAGAAAGCTTTTTAAATTTAATAAATACTCCATAAAGTGTTGTCTCCAAGAAAAATGATGGACACTTAAAGAAAATATTTCTGTCATTTTCTCACAGGGAATTGCCCAGATTATCGAATGGTTGTAAAGATATGCATTCAAGGTATTGCCCATTAGGCAAAAAAAAAATTGTTCGGACGCCCAAGGAGAACCTTTTTTTCAAATCGTGTCAGTCACTTTGAAAAAGATTTTATTTATTTCATGAGATTTTGAATGGAGTAAAACGCTCTAAAATGTCTGACTTTCAGGTTTCATTTCACAAGTCTATTTATAAACATTATTTTCTATAATTTTACTGTGATTTTTTTTTTAACTGAAAAGAAAAGAAAAAAGAGAAGTTCAGTTCAGTCCATTTTCAGAGGGTTGGTCTGTTAAAGGCATCCAAACAATGTTTTTGCCTAATATGCTGATTGATATTACCTTGGTGTATCTGAATATGCTGCAGGGTCCATTGGATCAAGCTCTTCCTCTTTCTGTTTCCTACCTCGAGAACCTGAAAGGATGTAAGCAAATATAGAAATTACGACGATAAGATTGAAGTAATTTTTTGAAAAAGCGATTCATTACCAAAAAAAATCAGAATTCTAATTTGAAAATATTTGCAAAGTAGAATTCCAAACTCTTAAATATCAACAAAATATGTGAAAAAAGCATTTGGAATGTTAAAGAATTTTGGAAAGGTTTGAGAATAATTTCCATTGTCAACATTCATCCACATTGTGCTGCACTCAACCCAGGTGAGGTGAATAGGTACCTGGCAGGAATTTTTTCCTTGAAATGCAGCATGCTACTTACAGCTGCACTTCTACAGCTAGGGTAATTATACTACATTGTAGAGTACTTCGGGAAGACTGATAAAGTTAGTGTTAGGCACTATGTAATAACATATAATTATTGTGATATCATGCTTTTACTTATTAGAAAATATCAAATTCAGTTGTTTACTGATTTACATCTTAATTCATATCCTCATGACATGAATACTGCAGAGCGTTGGCATTTCTATAGCCAATGAGTATTTACCTCTATGGTCTCTCCTTGACCTTTCACCTCCTGATCTTGGTGGGGGGTTCTTGGGCGGAGGAAGGGGTACGTTGGATGGGATGACTGGTCCTAACTCTACATTCTGAAACATGATAAGAAGAAATATTTACAAAATGAAGAAATGATGATGTAGGTACAAATGACTTTGACAATGACTTTCATTGACTTTCATTGCATTGTATTCCATTTGTATTCCATTACTTCATTCAATTTGTAAATTTAATTGGGATGGAAGGTGCACTATATAAGATTTAAGTCCTATTATTATTATTATTAGTCCTTTTAATATTTAAGAATGACTTTGAGAAAGACTGGGGTAGGTTATTAAGTGTTAAAGTCATAAGATTCTTGATCAATTAGCACAAAAAAATGACATCAGTCATTCTTAAAGTCATTATTACAGCTGTTTGTAACTTGCTGGGACACCGCCCAGCAATGAAGTCTAATTTACGTAACCATAATATGCATGATTAGAAAAATTATGCTTTCTCCCTCCCCCAAACAACAAAAAACATGAACATCATTATGTTGTGCAGCCCCAGTTTCAATATCCACTTGATTTGAAGTTAATTAAAACTTTCTTCCAACAGCCCAGAAGTAAACTTAAATTGTAGATGATATTCTACTGATCTGAATACTCTTTGAGCCAAAATTTTTAGCTGTGGTTTTCTTTATTGTTCGTGAATTTCGCTACCCTAAATTTGCTAAAAATTTCACTCATTAGAATGCCCATAGACTTTTACACAGTAATCTTTCAAAATGAGAAAATAACAACTGGCCAATGTATGAAAAGGTCTAACATCAAATGAAAATGATTATAATTCATGTACGTTAGAATATTGGCTTTTATAATATGTGAGCTATTTACCTTCGCGGCAGGTTCCATACCCGGTGGTTTCGGCTGGGCCTCTCTTAATCTTATCCTCTTCTCCTCAATCTCTCTCAGTTTGTTCGCTGATAGAGATATACTTGCTTTAGAATCTGAAGTAGGATTATAACATCAGGAGAAAATATCAGAGCTTCATGACATAAAATGTGACATGAAGAGATATTGGAGTTCCAAGCATAGTGATCATATTTTCAATTTTTAATTTTTCAATGGCAGTAAGGTCCATCATTATTACAAAAAAAAATGTTCACCAAGAAAAGCCATACTACTTTGGCGTTAGTACGTGAAACTTGCCTGCCTTTTCAAAATGTGATCAACGATAATAATTCAGGCAAATATCCTGGATTGCAATTGAATAGTGAATGAAATGCGTAAATGTGTCGATATGCAACTATCATGAAAATAAATTCTGAATTTGATATTGCTTTAATCATTTTTGACAATATTCCTGCGACGAATGACTTACAATTCGATATCAAAATATTAGATTCTTAATCAAATTCATTTTTGTACCTTATTTGAATGTGAATAATAATTTGCTATGAAAGCATATAAGGCTGTTGAAAATGTAAATACATGATATGGATTTTATGTCGTTTAATATTATATGTTCTCCTTATTTTGGGGTAGGGGGGAGGAGTTCAGGAGATAGCGAAGTAAACATATATAGGTTCATAATGGTGTGTTCAGATTAGGGAGGTTCCCATTAATTCATGTCCCCTAATTCTCTCGCAAAGAGGAACATGTGGCACAAAAGCTTGTCAAACGACCCTAAGATGTGGAAACTATTTGGGGAATCTTGTTCGGGGATCCCTGGGGAAGAATCAACGGCCCTCTACCCAGTGGAAATATGACTACAGCATATTCTAGCTGGTCCATTATCAATAATTCATCTAATATGTGCTGCACTCGACCCAGGTGAGCTGAATGGGTACAGGTAGGAAGAAATTCCTTGAATGCAGTGAGCACCGAATGGTAGCCATGCTACAGCCGGGTAATAAAGCACAGAGCACTTAGAAACACTTATTAAGCGCTATATAAATGTTGTGTATTATTTAGTATCATTATTAATAATATTGTTCCTTGCTACAGATTGGATGAATAAGATGAACAAGATGGATGAGGAATGCTTCTTCCAGTGGAGATTTAACTGTTCAAGCAAGACATGCATAAAGAAAAAAGCTTGGTAAATGTGACTTTTCTAAAGTGTAGTAGACAATATAAAGACATATGAATCTAATATGATATGATATGAAAGTGAAAGAAATCTTGTTTTCAGTGCCCATAAATCATGTGTTGATACTTATTGCCATTCAAATCAAGTGAAAAGGGCTTTACAGTTCCTGAAATCTCCTGACGAAGCAGAGATTTCCGGGGTACCCGTAAAAAGGGCGAGACTGTCAGAAGCCACCGCATTTGATTTTAGAGAGCAGTGTTTTTAATGCAGTGAAGCCTGTCAAACTGAAAAGGATAGCAAACACCCATCAAGATGGAGGCCAGCCTACAGCTGCAAGAAGTGATGAGCCGTGGTAACTCTTTGAAAGAAGACAACACAGATGTGATGAAAGAAACGATAGATGGGCTTCAGAAGTTCACCTTAAATTGGCAGGTGCCACAAGTGATTTACATGCTGTACATGCCTGCTACCATGTTGACTCCCGCGTGAGCTTCACTTTCCACATGACAGTATCTGGAGCTGTGAATTACGACCAAACTAAACAGGAAGACGCTGATCAGGCATTGGTAATATCATCAGGATATTTGGACCTCCAGGAAGAACAGAGCCATATCAATGGCTCTGAATGGAGTGCTCCTTCCGTTATTTTAGAATTTGAAATATTTGTCTCTATGTATTGAATTTTAGTTGTATATATTCATGTATATTGTTTTCCATGTATTCTGATTATTTTTATGACAGTAAATAAAACCAAACCAAACCAAACCAAGGATATTAGAGGAGGACCTGTCCGAAAACTGGAATGCGGTAAAACTGTACGATATGTACATCGAGAAAGGTGGGTGTAGTTTGTCACGCAGACTCTTGGTAAACAAATAATCAGATCACTTCAAAGAAGACCTATTATGTCCTCACCAGGAATTGCGACAATCTTAGCGTTCAAGAGTAAAACAGGTGAAGTTCTACGTGTCAAGGAAGATCTAGAAGGTGACGATTTAGATATTGCTCTCATACAGGTGAGGAATTGGACTTGGAAGTAGTGAAATCTATGAAGTTCAATTGAAATACATATACTACTCGTTTGGATCATGTCGTGAAATAGTTAGTGAGAATGTTAGCAGCACAGTTTTGAGCCTCCTAGCTAGTCTAAGACCCAAACTAGATGACACCTTACCATCCCTACTAATTGGTAATATAATCATATCTGTGCTAAAGGGTAATGCAACAGCATTACAGATGATCAGTTTGGCCGTGATGTCAAGAGACTCCAAAGAGTTAGTAAAAGCAATGAGTGACTTCCGAGTTACATGGACTTATGACGAGCTATTGCGCTTCAAGAAATCTGTTGCTGTAGAAACATCCCGAAGCAACGAGATCTCAGCAATTCCAAAATCGGACGAAGGATTGGTCAAGGCTGTTGTAGACAATTTTGATGCGGACCTTGCATTGCAAAATGGCGAGATTTCCACCCACTCTTTGGCAATCCTGTTAAGCCAACCGGACACAAATGGACAACAGGAATGCCAAGAAATCAGGCACATCAAAAGGGTCAAGATGACCAGACCAATTGAGTATGAGCTGACACCTATGCAGTATGAAGAGCCTAAAAAACCAAAAATGCCCCCTATGAAAAACCATGTATTTTCCCTTCGTATTCTAGCTCATATAGTTGAATCACGGGAGAGGGCATTTGAGAATGACTGCCGTTTCTTGAGTGATATCATTCAACAGAGTGACTGTCCTGAATTCAATGGCTACAACACACGCTTGTGCAGGGGGCATTGGCAATCACCACACCAAATTTAAGACCAAGGCAGAGTATCTTCCTCTTATTGACATGCCACCTGCCCACCCGGACACCATCATGACAGCCATGGGAAAGACACTATCTCTAACAAATAATACAGGTCAACATTTCCTCCTACTCACTGCGGATCAACAACTATGTAATATTTTAATTTGCGGAGTTTTGTTATGTTTTATGTTATTAATAATAATAATAATTAGATCATTTATATAGCGTATTCACTATATGGATATATTCTACTGCACTGTGATGTTAGGGTCTGTGCATATTGTTACTAAAATGATGCATAAAGATACAAGAAATTTTGAAAAGTGTAAATATTTATGTATAAGTTTTTACTGATGTATTATTTTGATTGCCGAGTTTTGTTATTGTATATGTTCATGTACTTTTATTATGCAGAACCCCTCGTGATACCAACATCTTGTTGTGCAGGCATCCTGCTAAAACATTGATCAAGAAGTAAATAAATAAATATACAAAGTTGCCGTCCAAGTGAAGTGAGCATATCCAGATCTATTTCCAATATCATTCCTAGATTAGGGGGGATGCATACATTAATGAGTTTCCTTGGTGCAGTAGGGACCTTGATGGCAGAGCCTAGTTTGGCAGATATCATGTCTTCCACCTTCGGAGGTTTGTCAGAGAAGGGTTGAAAAGAAAAATTGATTCGAATCTAGCATCCATTCCATGGACCCTGATCAGCATCCCCAAACATCATTAATATCGTCATGGGGCAGATTGCTTCAGATTCCATAAATGTAGATGATGCTTTTGACATTGGTACGAGGCGAATGCATGATTTCCAACAGAAGCTACCCAAAAGGTATTATGACACAATCTCCATGAAAGTGCAAAGATTGCATCCATGAAGAATCCAGTCAATGTTGGCGGTACGAGGGTCTATGACACCAACGTGATATTTTCAAGAGTCCTTGATTTGCAGGCAAGCTCGAGAGATATCGATGTACAGGCCATATTGTCAAGCGAGCTATCATCTTTGCTAACATCATTCTTTGAAGAGTCTGTAAACATGCGTGCCCCCCAAATCGAAAGCAGACATGTAGAAACTAACAAAGGTGGAAGTGTCAGCAAGGCACAGTATCCCCGTACCTTCCTGTACCGTGATCGATGGCTGTGCTCTACTATGGATACCAACCTGGCCTACTACAAACCACCATACAGTGATGGACTTTGTAAAGAAGAAGTGAATACGAAAGGGGAGTCATGAATTACTAGTGAATTGCCTTCAAAATTGCCGTCAAATTTTCTGTGTTTTGCTTTGCTTGAGGAACTATGTCATAAATCTGTTTTACTTCATCTAACCATATAGTCACCTGGATGATGCCGAATTGGAAAAATTGAATTTTGATGTTTATATCGTGCCCATTCCTTGCCTTCATATATTTGGACTATCAGTGAAGTTTATCTTCGGTCCCATCTGTATACTTTCTCATCTGTATGTTCAGTCTCTGATCTTTACATTCATCTGGGCTAGTATTTTGATGCGGTCAATTCACTTTTTGCTCCTATTGTTCTTGAGCGTCTCATCACCAAGCCACCAAAAGCTTCTTCGAATAGGTCATCAACTTGCTCAAGCGAGGAGACAAAGAATCTGATGATTGAGTCATTACAGGACAATGAAGTCCTCAATGTCATCAAAAGGGCCGTCTCAGAAGCTATGGACAAAAGGTGGAATGACTTGTTCAACCAATTGGATAAACAAGCAGGGGATATTTTTGACCTTCAAGCCAAGGTCCAAGCGTCCAACCAAACTCTTGCTCGGCTAACTGCAACGCAGAGGGAGACAAACTCCAAATACGCAACCTCCAATCGAAACTAAACTACCTGGAACAATACTCACGTCGTAACTGCCTACGCATATTCGGTGTCAGCGAGGAACAAGGCGAAAAACAACAGCGAAGGTGTGCCAGCTCACAAAAGACCACCTTAGCATAACACTAAACCCCGACACAAATATCGATTGATGGCATCGGCTCCCATGCCGTAACCAGGAAACTACTCCATCTGATGGCACCCACCAACTAGCTAAACCCCTCAAACCCCGGCCAATCATCGTTAAGATGACATCTTTACCGTAACCAACGACTTCTTGCCAGCAGGAAAAAACTGTGAATTACGACCAAACTAAACAGGAAGACGCTGATCAGGCATTGGTAATATCATCAGGATATTTGGACCTCCAGGAAGAACAGAGCCATATCAATGGCTCTGAATGGAGTGCTCCTTCCGTTATTTTAGAATTTGAAATATTTGTCTCTATGTATTGAATTTTAGTTGTATATATTCATGTATATTGTTTTCCATGTATTCTGATTATTTTTATGACAGTAAATAAAACCAAACCAAACCAAACCAAGGATATTAGAGGAGGACCTGTCCGAAAACTGGAATGCGGTAAAACTGTACGATATGTACATCGAAAGTAGTACATTCATCTGGGCTAGTATTTTGATGCGGTCAATTCACTTTTTGCTCCTATTGTTCTTGAGCGTCTCATCACCAAGCCAACGAAAGCTTCTTCGATTTGGTCATCAACTTGCTCAAGCGAGGAGACAAAGAATCTGATGATTGAGTCAATACAGGACAATGAAGTCCTCAATGTCATCAAAAGGGCCGTCTCAGAAGCTATGGACAAAAGGTGGAATGACTTGTTCGACCAATTGGATAAACAAGCAGGGGATATTTTTTTACTTTCAAGCCAAGGTCGAAGCGTCCGACCAAACTATTGCTTGGCTAACTGCCAACGCAGAGGAACTCCAAATACGCAACCTCCAATCGAAACTGAACGACCTGGAACAATACTTGCGTCATAACTGCCTAAGCATATTCGGTGTCAGCGAGGAACAAGGCGAAGACACGACAGTGAAGGTGTGCCAGCTCGCAAAAGACTACCTTAGCATAACACTAAACCCCGACACCGATATCGATCAAAGCCATTGGCTCCCACGCCGTAACCAGGAAACTACTCCATCTGATGGCACTCACCAACTAGCTAAACCCCTCAAACCCCGTCCAATCATCGTTAAGATGACATCTTACCGTAACCGTCAACGACTTCTTGCCAACAGGAAATAACTGAAGGAAAAGAAAACAGGCATCAGCATCTTTGAAGACCTCCCCGACACCACAACAGAGCGCTACTCTGGGATACATTCAACGAGTGGAAAAAAGAAAACAGCAAACTCCAGTCCGCATGGTCGATGGACGGAAAGATAATTGTGCCGGTGAAAACTACGAACAATGGAACTATGAAACGAAAGATACATTCAAGATACGCTGCTTTTGTTTACCTGGACAGAGTCATAAAACTTCAAAAACGTGCTGTTCGAATAATCATGCATTCCTCATATACCTCTCATTCAACCCCACTTTTTTTTCTCACTCAGTTACTTGAAATTTCAAGATATTCATCTTTATGAAGTTTGTATTTTGATGTACCTTTGTAGGAATAATCTTTTACCAATTTCGTTGTCCAAACTATTTTGCCTAAATAGCAGTATCCACTCATACTCGTACATACTCGTCATACTCATACACGTACGCAATCTTTTCAAAGAACAATTTTTTATAAAGGACCCTTTCACTGGAATTCGATGAAATCTGACATAAAATCTGCTACAACCCTTAATTCTTTCAAGTCTCGGCTCAGATCATTATCAGATCAGTATCATTGATTTCACCTGATGGGTTATCTTCTGAGCCTCGTCATATCCTATACATTGCTATTGATGCAATATTCTTATGATAACAGTACTTTGTCTTAGTGTCTCTGCTGTCTTTTTGTTTTGTTTTGTTCTATCTCGCTATATTCTATGTTGCTCAGTTTTATATGATGTTTTATGCGTGTGTTTTATAATATGTACTTATGCAATGTAATGTTTTCATACCGGTTGGCCTCCCATAAGGGCATTCCTTTTTGGCTGCTACCGTCAACCAGTTTATAACTATATCTGCTACATATTTTACTCTGTAAATTTTAGTGTTTTTATGGTGTTTGTGAAATAAATGGATGAACTGAACTGAACTGAAACCAGTTCAAAAGGCAGGTTGAAGAAAGAATGTCTTCGGGTGATGTCTGGTTGGGGTTTGATGGATATAGGGACTACAGTACCAAATGTGCCACAAGGATATCGAGGGGTCATGATGGATCGAGAGTCTTTCAACTTAGGCCCACATCACCCCTACCCTCCCAGAAGTTAAGTCTTCCGGGAACGAACAACAAAGTGAAGTTGATCGCTATCATATGTGAAAGTTTACAGAACGATGAGACGTTCAGAAACAGGCAAAAGCACAACTTGATCCTCATGGGTCAGGATGAAGTCTGATGGCATTGTTATGCCCAGAGGAGACCTTTCACTACCGATGAAGAAGCAGACAACATCATAGTATAACAAGCTATTCGATTTAGCTGCTAATGAAGGAAGATATGTTCAAGTGCTGGCAGATGACACAGACATAAATGTGTCACTGCTAATGGGAACGCCAAGAGAATACCTTTTCACTACCGATGAAGAAGCAGACAACATCATAGTATAACAAGCTATTCGATTTAGCTGCTAATGAAGGAAGATATGTTCATGTGCCCGCAGATGACACAGATGTATATGTGTCACTACCACTTCACTATCTATACAAAGGATTGGGAACGCCGCTGACTACGGTGTCATCGATCAAACAGAGGTGTGCCATTGATATCCCAGAAACTGTTGATAAGTTTAAAGACATCGTTCCGTCAATGCTGGCAGGACAAGCTCTGACCAGATGCGACACTGTTGCAGCATACTACGGAGTAGGGAAAGGTACCATGCTTAGGGTAATGAAGAAGGGGATTCGAGTCCCTCTAGACAGTATTGGTGACATAAGTGCACCGTGGGAAGATGTGTTAAGGCAATCTACTAAATTCATTGCTTCATGCTATGGGCAACCAAATGCAAGAAAAATGTCAGCGGCACATGTCAACGCCTACACATTACGGGTAGGAAGGTCAGGGTTACACATGCCCCAAATCTTTCTTCATTGCCCCCAACTACAGAGGCCTTTGAAGAATAAATCAAACAAGCTCATCTTCAAACATGTATTTGGATGCAAGTCTTGGAGGCTCGACCTCCAGCACTTGACCCACTGGAATATGGCTATGACAAAGTGGATGAAACCAAATCGCTAGTGCGCACCACCGTACCTCCACATGTTAAGCCTGCACCTGACAGCATATTGAAGCTGATACAATGTTCTTGCGCGAGTATTCATGAAGTAGCCGATGCAATAAAGGCAAACTGGCATGTACAATTTATTTGTGGTTGTCGTGCTTCTATTGAGTGCTGCTATGATCAAAACAAAAGCAGCAACTGAACCATCACTCTAATTGCTAATTAGCCACTTTTCAAGCGTTATATACATGAATTTTCTAATACAAAAAGACATATGCAAAGAATCAACTCATCATTTTTATTCAAAATTAAAAAATGTGGTGTAAGATATTAATGTTTTATAGATATATGTACCTATATATTTGAGTTTTACAACTTAAGTTCAATATAATACTAATTTCACACAATTGGTAAGTTTTATGAGCGGTGGTCATCGGATGGCGACCATTTAGAATGAGGTCATATTTCTCAAAATGCCCAATGCCGACAACCTGTCAGCAATCGGATTCTTCAAACTGAGGATTTTTTCATCATAATCCGTTAAAACATTTACTATAGGACAATTTGCAAGGTATATCCATCTGACGACCGGACTATTCAAGGAAAGCTTCAAGACATTTTATTTTTCAAGAGATATGCCCAATAATACTTACCTATGGGTGACAGCCATGATACCATATCTGTGTTGGAATCCCAATAGTATGTGAAACCACTGAAATTGAAGATAAATAAAGCACCATAAAAATTCTAGAATATATTCTTTGAATATAAATCATGTTCTACTGAGATATCACTGGGAAAAAAAAATGTTATGGTACAAATGACATACAGAACAGCTTTTCTCACAGCAACTTTGTATATTATGTTCTAAACTTTTATTGTAACAAATCATTGATGTGGAGCCATTATTATGCAAACAAAAACTATATTAATTCTATATAAATAAGTAAATAAATAAATGCTTAAAAATATGTTTCACTACTTGTCTTTTAATTTGAGCAACAAGAACAAAAATAAAATAATTCACAACTTATCTTTATACAAAAATACAGGGATGTTCTCACAATTAACTGTCATTTGGGGATTTTGGTGGGAACTTTTCATATTTTCATATCCCTAAAAGATCAAACAGAACTTACAACGAAAGGGCTTTTATTTGGGGGTAAAGAAAAATAACAAAACCTAATTTTTACTCAAATACAATCTGAATGAAAAAAATGCTTATATTGTTTGTAGTTTTCGATTACTGGTACTTGAAATAAAGTTTGCTCAATTCTACTGACATATTTTTCCTGTGAACATGACCTTTAACTGACCTTGGGGGATCTTTGACCTTCCACCACCCATGGGGTAGGTTATCATTGTCGATAATGATCTGTTCTTTGCTTAGGTCGGGTTGGACATCACCTGAGTAGTCTGCAGCAATAATCTCCTCAGCAGGATCTGAATGTTAAGAGCAGTAGGAAGAATTAAAGGCAGCCATTAAAAAAATAAAACAAAAAACTAATGTAAAAGCACAGTGAATACTGACTTTCAGACATTTTTACATTTCAACAGGCTGCTATTTTGGCATGTCTATGTCAATGATAATGGGTGAAAATTTGTAGCGAAAACATGGTCAGAAAATTAGTGGAAATAAAATCTCAGCAAATTGATAGTTTCGATTCAAACTGATCCAGCATCAAGATTAAGGAAAGATAAACTCAAATGTAATTATTTCCAAATACTTGGTTTTTTTTTTAAAGATGCATGTAATGTTTTTTCAATTACTCTGTAATTCAGGCTTTCTTCAAGCTAGCCTCTTACTGAGGACTCTAGCTGGATAGTCCAATTTAAAAGTGATTGCTAACAACACTACCTGCCAATGAGACTACGAGCCGAGGCCTCTATTCACTCACCAAGCAGCAGTTGTTTGTTTTTTTATTTTGGCGATCAAAAGTTATTCAACAAGAACACAAAATCTGTTCAATAACCCTGAAAGAGGTGATCGGTCTACAAAAAATAGGAGTTGGTTTTAGTATGATTTTAATTAGTTTAGTAGCATTGCATTTAAATCAGAAGTTTATAAGCAATGCAAAGAATGATTCACTGCTCATAAAAATTGGAGGGTTACATTTTGTGATTAAAAAAATTATATAATGATAGCAAGATGCATATAAGAAAAACACACAAGACAACTTGTTTGATGAGTGGATTTTTTTTTTTTTTTTTTTTTTTTTTTGGGGGGGGGGGTGGCAAATATTTTGTATTTTCTTTAGTAAAGTTTGAAATATTAATAACACTACCATTCTCAATATTAGCAGAGGCATCCCCTCTCAAGATCCCCCTCTTCTTCAAACGAGCAGCGAGAGCAGGTGGAAGTGCCATGGTTGTGATGATTATAGATGATTGATGATCAAGCTGTGAAGAGGTGCAAGAAAAAAGAATAATCACATTGATATATTTCATACTGAACACAGTATAATAAATATCTTGAGATAAAATAATTTATCTAAATGAATCTACTTTGCAAATTTATGTTACGTTAATTAATTTGCCTTTTTATTGGGGGGGGGGGGGGG
>BQKZ01000263.1:129353-140118 GCA_036244855.1 Temnopleurus reevesii
CGATGCGCGCTTGCGTTCATTAGTGGAGTCAGAAGAGTTTTACTGACATAACAGCAAGTTGCAGTTTTGAGACACCCTCAAGGAAACTGATCTATTAACATGAACATTAGTTTTAATCATTTGCAAGCTTGATCATTTGAGCACTAGGACCAACTTGCACACATTTGTGAGTAAACCCCTTTGAGTAAATATATCACTGCATAGAGGCAAGTGCAAAATGTCTTAAAATTGCAATAGATAACGTTTGGGAAAGCCCCCTGGACGTTTTTAAAATTGGAGGGACTGGAGTATTAATGCAAGTCATGCATTAATTTGATATCGGAGGGGGGGGGGTAGAGGGGGATAGAGGGGGGCGAGCATAAATTTGCCGGCTCCCTGTCCTGCTGGGCTGACAAGCACCAAAAACAAAATTAAAAAATAAGAATTTAAATTAGGTCTTCACCTAAAATTTGGCGCCCCCCTTTCAGCAATTTACCTCCTTACAACGATTTGGCGCCCCCCTTTCAGCCATTTTGGGGTCATTCTACCGTCAATTTTTGGCGCCCGGCCCCTAGCTCTCACCGGGGGGGGGGGGGGGGCTAGCGCCCCAAAGCGCCCCCACGGTGCGCGTATGCATTTCATCAAATTATCAATTTCTTATTCCCCAACCGCCCCCACTAAATCATACAAGCAAATAGTTTGTTACCTGCATCATCAGAAAATGCCCTCGCATCTTAAAGCTCATTGTCTTAATTCGCATGCATCTAAAGTTAGGCGTATTCGCTCTCAACCTCCGGGCCGCAACTTTGTAGGGTTGGTTTGAATTGGTCATTTGACTTTCGGTTCCTGGTGCTTGAGCAAATAAAAAATATGTCCCAGGTTGTCAAACTGTGTTTGCATATATATTGTCTTATAATTGGCGTCAAACCAGAGAATTTGTTTAACTACATTATTTTTTTTCCATTTGTGTTTTAATTAGATTTATATATTTTGTAGAATTTTATGAAAAAGACGTCCAATATTGCATCCGAAAAGATGTTCCAATTGTTGCATCATTTTGTTTTCACCTTTATTTTTTAAAAGGGATCGAGTTGAGAGGAGACACGAAGGGGATAAATAATTAACCCCATGACCCCCACAAGAATTTCCTCAATTATTCATAATAAAACCGTATAACGGTATTACTTGCTCATAAATCGATAAAACATAGCTTGGCCATAGAAGTATGTGTTGGTATTCCTCTATACATGAGCTTGACACGTAAGCTTGTCTTATCTATTCTTTGAATGTATATGAATCAATTTACTGTTACTCCATGATTTAAATTGGAAAATAAAAAAATGTGTGGGGGTCATTTGTAGATAATTTCGGTCTCTTTACCTATTCTATTTTATCCTCCAAATGTATTCTTCTTTTTATCCCCTTTACACATTTTTTATATGACATTTACAGTGTTGAAATTTACCCCAATTATTTTGGCCCCTTGTAGGTGGGATTCTTGGTAGCTGGAAAGGGGGAGGGAGAGTAGGAGAAAGGATGCGAGGAGAAGACGTTGGGGCGGGGGGGGGGGGGGGGTGACGTTAGAATAGGGATCATTATAGGAGAAGAAGATGAGTAAGATGCATGGAGAGAGGTGATAGGAGGACCGTACTCAGACTCCGATGGAGGGGGGGGGGGTAATATTTTACCTGCATGGGGAGGAGCAATTAAATGAGGTGGTGAGGGATAGGGAGAACGGAATCCGGAGCTAGAGGGGATCGGAGGAAGAAAAGGGGTCGAAGGAGGAAGAGGATGGAGTCCGTATGATGACCCCGAGAGGAGTTGTAACTATAATAATACAATTGGCGCTTTAATAGGCGCCTTAATTGTCATTCTAAATTTTTTACAGTACAACAGCATCATGAAGTGCGACGTGGATATCAGGAAGGACCTCAACGTCAATACTGTGCTTTCGGGGGAGGGGGGGGGGGGGCACCACAATGTTCCCATCAGGAATCGCCGACAAGATGCAGAAGGAGATCTCCGCACTCACTCCACCAACCATGAAGATCAAGATCATCGCTCCTCCCGAGAGGAAATACTCCTGTTTTTACGTGGAGTGAAATGACTATCCCACTGCAAAACCATGAAAGGGAGGAATGGCTCCGTTCAATAACAATATCTCCATCTCACCGATTAATGTNTTAAGGTGATATTCAAATATGAGTATCACAAATCGCTTTAATTTTTGTCATTATAGTCAATATGCTAAGTATATAGAGTCTTTCAAAAAGCGTAATGAGCAGAAAATGTTTTTAATTTCGCAGATCAATTGTAGTGACCTTGGTCCATTCTTTGATTTTCAGCTGAACGTGAGATTGTACGTGACATCAAGGAGAAGCTGCCCTACGTGGCCCTCGATTTCGAACAGGAGATGCAGACTGCTGCATCCTCCTCCTCCCTGGAGAATTTAAGCTACGGGCTTCCCAACGGACAGGTCATTACCATCGGCAACGAGCGATTCCGAGCTCCAGAGGCGCTCTTCCAGCCATCAATCCTCGGGACGGAGTCGACGGGCATCGATGAGACCAACTACAACAGCATCATGAAGTGCGACGTGGATATCCGCAAGGATCTGTACGCTAACACCGTCTTGTCTGGTGGCACAACTATGTTTTCAGGAATCGCCGACAGGATGCAGAAGGAGATCTCCGCACTCGCTCCACCAACCATGAAGATCAATATTATATCGCTCCTCCCGAGAGGAAATACTCCGTATGGATCGGAGGCTCCATCCTGGCCTCCCTCTCCACCTTCCAACAGATGTGGATCAGCAAGCAGGAGTATATCGAGTCTGGCCCATCCATCGTCCATAGGAAGTGCTTCTAGATTCGTCGAGAATCAAAAGACTGATTTCCTTTTCTGCTTCTAATTCGGAGGAATGGAGCTTTGTTTTAGTAGTCTAATTTCAAATCAACTGTGTGCAGAAGAAGAACTTGAAAGACTACACAGCGTGAAGGATCAAATTTGAAGACATTTTGACAAACATTATTTTAGTGTTTTGTTTAAATTTCTTACTAAAGATTTTAATCTTGAATAGCTCGAATGTTTTTTTTACGTGGAGTGAAATGACTATCCCACTGCAAAACCATGAAAGGGAGGAATGGCTCCGTTCAATAACAATATCTCCATCTCACCGATTAATGTTGGATGTTGGAAGGGCCTAAATATTGGTACGAACCTTATTAATTCTATAATTTTCCCATGTAATCACTGTATTAGTTTAGTTCTTACACAAATCTGGTGTGAAGAAATGTAAGAATAAAATTGGTTTCTATATGCAAATGAAAAAAAAATCAATATGTGATCGAATCCAAGAGGTCTAGATTCAGGGGAGGGGCTGTGTGAGCGAAATATATTTCTTCTTTTGTGCAAGATATTTTTGGTGTTTTTTAAACCAAAAAATGGTAAATCTTGGGTGCAGAGAAAATGTTGTGTACATGTGTGAAGATGGGGGCGGGGTATATTGGTGGATGTGTGTACGTGCGTGCGTGCGTGCGTGTGTGTGTATATGTGTGTGTGTGTGTGTGTGTGTGTGTGTGTTTGTTTGTGTGTAAGGGGAATAGACACAAAAGATAGAAATTGAAAATGATAACTGTGTTCAAAGAAAGAAATAAGACGTAAAATCGGAGGAGATAATTCATTGAAAGAGGAAATGATGATGAAGATGAGGATGATGATGAGGATGATGATGATGATGATGATGATGATGATGATGATAATGGTGATAGTGATGATAATGATTGTGATGACGATAACGATAACGTTTATGATGATAATAATGATGATCGTAAAGATGCCGATGGTGATGATTGTGGTGATAATGATGATGATGATGATAATAATTGATGATAAGTGATGATAATCATGATGATGACTGATGATAATGATGATGATAATGATGATGATGCTGATCGTAAAGATGGTGATGGTGATGATAACGATGGCGTGGGTGATCATAAATATGTTGATAATGTTGATGGCGATGATAATGATTGTGGTAATGATGATGTAGATTACGATGATAATGACTATGGTGGAGATGATTATACACGTGATTGTGTGTACGTGTGTATTTGTGCGTGGGTGTGTGCAAACTGTAAACATTTACACAATAATTCAACTCTTGAGTACAAGGTACATAAAATGAAGTAAACCAAGACAATATTAATCATACTATATGAGAATTTTCTAGCTTATTACATCATAAAATTTACCCTGGTCTCTCGATCATGAGTTTCATACCGTCAAACTTTGTAATTCCTACTATTGAGTTCGTCAAAAGTGAAACTGTCAGTGCAAGAGCGGATACACAAGCAACTATGCTTCCTAACCGTGCCAACAGAGCCAATTCACGTTTGGTTCCGTGGATTTGAGATGGTTTACTGACTTAAAGTCATAAATTATGTAGAAAATTATGTAGAAAGTTAATATATTTCTTTCTGTGCGTAATTTCACGCGGATTCGAAAGCGATAGAAGTAAGTACTTCAGATCATTTCCGTAGTACCATAAATTCTTGACAAATCATTATCATATGATGGAATGGAATATAAAGAATGCAAGTCTCTGTCCGCGCGCATTTTCTAGATGACGTTACTACCATGACGAACGAATCTACATGTACGATTCAGAAATTTCTCAATATCTGGAAATATTCATGACACATTTACCAAAAAGCATTTGTAATCTGATTTATATTTTGCGGACACGCGTCTGAAAAGGAACATGAACACGATATATATTTCCGCAAAATGAAGTCAAACGCTCCTTCAAGGCTCATTTGCAATGTTATTGAGACCGGGACCGGCTTGTGATTGTGATGTCCGCACAGTTTAATACATGACGTACGGATCTATTGTCCCATGACACACTCTCTGATTCTATTCTTCATAATTTTCTCGCTCTCCCGAGAAAATTTGACAAAACAAACGGAAGCTGACATTTGCTACTCATCCGTCATGAACATAAGCGATTTACGGAATGTTATGCATCTAACTGGGCACTGAAAATTGTTATTTACTTATATACTCTCTCGCATGAACACATAATTTTTCAAAGATTCTTTCGATACTTTGGATAAAAAACTATAACAATTATGGATAAACAGCTGGGCACAAGTGACAGTCATCGTGCTGGACACAATGTTACAATGACCGACAAAAATATAGAGAAAGTTATAATGGAAGATTCTCATAACTCGGAGGAGAGTGATATTGAACGTTTAGAAAGCTCTATAAACGCAGACAGACATCTCTTAAATGACCATGGCCGTAAGTTACTGGATGAGCAAGGGTACATGGACCGGCGCAGAGACAATTACACCCCTCTTGTTGTAATGTCCGTTCTAACTGCAGCAGGACTGGTAGTCATGTGCATCCCGTTCATAGCTGGAAAACACTCGACAAAACAATTTCTCCACGCTTTTTACCCAATCCGGAACGTTGCAATGGCAATTCTGTCTATAACCTGTCTTGTTATCATCACATGGATGATGATTATGGTAGGGAAGCTCCATGAGATCGGGTTGGTTCTGTGGCCCAGAAGATGCGTGCTTTGTTTGGAAGCTCTAAATCGGATTCAGAATTTGCAACTCCGAAGAAATAGTATCTCCCAGGGATGGAGCACGCGGTCTAAAGTTTCTCCGAAATCGATGGTCCTAGAATCATTTCCAATGGGCAACGTAACAGTTAACATAATTTACATATTTTCAGGGTTGGTTTTACTTTCGTTCATAACCGATACAGCTCACATCATCCTGTGTTTTAATGCACATTCCTCGGATGATCCTAAAGCAGAAACGAACGGGATTCTCATCGGTTCGCTTGTGTTCGTTTTGTGCTCTTTTCTGTTAGTTTACCTTGTGAGTTTTCACGTCATACCTACTTTCTGCGATGCTGTTTTTGTTGGAGTACCTAAGTTACAGTGGACATTTGTCTTCTTCATTGAATTTGGTATTTGGTCAGCCATTAAGTCACTGGTGCGACCCTTTAATCGTGTTGCGTTCGACATCACTGCCTAACACTGTCACCTCAATGGCACATCCGGGGACTTCCTTGATGGTGCATTTGGCATCTCCCAGCCGTTCCTCGTGGAGCTCCCAGTCATGCTCACAGTGTTATTCATCGACCTCTGGGTTCGATTCGTTCCTTCAAGTGCTCATCAAGTCATCAAAGACGCCCACAAGAGCCATTCCTGTGACCTCACAACCATAAGTCGTCGTACAAACTGGTCGAGGCTGTGGTCAATTTCTAACAGTTTCTTGAGTAGAGGAAATGTCCGACACACCATAAATGGTGAAGAATCAAACGCACACCATGGCATGAGATCGCATAGACATTTGTCAAATATAATGCAGATGATCTTAGCCTCATCTTTGTTGATATGCATAATATACTTTGGGATCAGCAAAATGCTTCTGGCAGGGAGCTCCAAGATTTATGGCCTTTGTTGGCAAGGATTCCTCAAGATCGTGTTTTTCATCCCAGAGTTAATCGCCATATTCAATCAGATGAGAGTTACTTCTAAATATGGAGATAGGACCATGGCAATGCAACTTGGATTCTCATCCGCCCAAGATCACCGTGACGAAGACAAGAAATTACTGCTTCTCATATTTTCCGGCGCCTGATTGTACGAGCTGTGTTTGTTGGTTTCCGCTTTCGGGAATCTCTTCTCGAACATCGAGCCATCTAGAGAAGAACTGGCTCTCAACACAATTAGCATATTCATTGCTATCTTTGGCATAGTATAAAAGAGCATTCAATCCCTTTTCCTTTTACGCATTAAGCTTCATAATCCAAAAGACTACCTAGGAATGAAATGGACCCTAATCTGTCTGATCTTTGTCGGGTTATCAAACGCTACGCAGTGGTTGTGGGACAGTCTGATTCACGAGGCGGGATCCCTGGCAGCTTGGCCAATCCTTACAATGTTCTTCGACGGAAAAATTGGCGTCGTCATGGGAATGATTCTGGTACCATTTCTTCATTTGTATGAGCTTCATACGGCAATCATGGCCTATGAAATCTATAAGCTAATTGACTCAGAAAAGGAATCTTTAAGAAATAGTAAGTTTATGACATATGAAGAATTTTAAAAGATGGGAATGATTCTGGTACCATTTCTTCATTTGTATGAGCTTCATACAGCAATCATGGCCTATGAAATCTATAAGCTTATTGATTCAGAAAAGGAATCTTTAAGAAATAGTAAGTTTATGACATATGAAGAATTTTAAAAGATGGGAATGATTCTGGTACCATTTCTTCATTTGTATGAGCTTCATACAGCAATCATGGCCTATGAAATCTATAAGCTAATTGACTCAGAAAAGGAATCTTTAAGAAATAGTAAGTTTATGACATATGAAGATTTTAAAAGACGAAAATGGGGAAATGTAACTAAAGATGAAAAATGTTCAGTGACACGTATAGCACCAGCAAACATCCAGACCACTTCTTGTTAATCACAGCATAGATGGTTAATGCCAGTGGACAAAAATGTTTCTGTAGAGACAGATGTGATGCATGATGTACTCCTTATCAAGGATCCAACACCTGGATCTACACCCTTTGTTCTTAAAAGGGGAACTTCACCCAGACATTCATGTGCTCTCAGTGGATGGAGAAAAATACAATGATCAAACTTGAGCAAAATCCAACAATCCGTTCAAAAGTTATGAACATTAATGTCTGGGTGAAGTTCCCCTTTAAAGAACAAAGGGTGTAGATCCAGGTGTTGGATCCTTGATAAGGAGTACAGCAATATCACCATGCATCAGTTATGAACATCAATGTCTGGGTTAATTTCCCCTTTAATTTGTTTATCTATAATCAGTATATATAAAATGCACTATATTAATTGTGTAGCTGTAACTTATTGCATAAATCTAAGCGTAGTTTTGATCCTCTGTAAAGACCATAAGAAACTTTTACTTTTGGCAATGGAGTTAATAGTCTAGTATACCATCGGTTTTTGAAAATTTATTTACTAAAAACTGCAAAATTCACTCTTATAATACGAGGGCCCAGGGGAACATACAATTACCTCTATTTAAACTACAATTTTCAAGATCTACAATAATGTTTGCTGGCACAAAATGCTGGAATGACGTCCCTATCCATACCGTATACAATCAACTCCTACTCTATCATCATTCAAACGGAAATACAGACATCATTTAATGCTTGAAGATGCATAAACGCCTAAATACTAAATACAAAAGCATGTACAGTTATATAGTTCATTAAGTTCTCTGGTAGTCTCTCTTTCTTCCTCTGTATCTGTTTTATTTTTCTCCCTCTTCTCCTCTTACTTCTATAATCCTTGGGGGGGGGGGGACCCTAGATAAGCCTCTTTAGGCTTTTGGTTTTTCCCCTACCATATTCACCCTAAACTTTCTTTCTCTTTCTTATATCATGCAAACGCAAAAATAAAAATGACTCTGATGTTTATATTTGCTATGTATAATATTATGTTTTTAATGTTTTTGTTGTAAATACTTTTATGTGTGTTTTTATCTATTTGAATATGGAATAAATTTGAATTGAATTGAATTGAATTGAACAATGTGACCTGATATTTCTCGCCTCTGGGCAGTGTTTCACAAATTCGTCTTAAAGTTACACAGGAGTTTAAGAAAGACGGAGTATGAAAACCAGTGAATATGCGAAAGATTTTTGATCATTGGGCACAAGAATAATATTGATACCAGTCATGCGTAAAGTCGTTCTTAAAGTCTTTCTTAACTTGGAGAAACACTGGGCGGTGTTTCACCAAGATAAGAAAGACTTTACGCACGACTTTACGTTCGACTGATAATCCTTCATGCCCGTAATGATTTATAATGGTGGGCGCATTCAGCGCAAGAATTAAAGCCAGTCGATCTTAAAGTCGTGCGTAAAATCTTTCTTATCTTGGTGAAACACCTCCCTGTACTTATTAATCCAGAAATTCTCCCGCTAAGAACAATTTCATGCCGGAGGAGATTTCTAGGATTATACAAACTCTCATCTGTTATCTGGGTTTGTTGCTGCAAAGTTGCCATTGATCGTGAATCAATTGCATTTTCATTTGCGTACTGTCTACGCTTTTGACAAGATGAAACAACTTTTTGGATTGCTATCTGCCGATTAACTGCGATTCGCAATTGATTGCATCTTTGTAGCAACACCCTCTTTTCTAAGGCTTACATTTAATTTGGTGACAGAATCTTGGTGGAATTTGTTGATTCAAATTCACTTTTCGTCAAAATGTAGAGAAAATGAAGTACCACTGGATTGGTAATCCAACAGAAGACATATAAACATTATTATGAATTAATTGTATTTTATGTCACTAGGACAATAATTTATTATACTTTTTATTTTAGGTACATAAATATCTTAGATTTTCACGTTTAGAAACACTGGATGATTTCCGAACCTAATATTTTTACATAACATATTCACATATAGCAGTCAAGATTTTGCAGTTCAGATTGTTATTTTATTGTATAAGATGGAGCAATGCCGCGAGGTTTCATGATTTTCTTCTTTTAAAGGGGAACTTTTATGACACTCTGTATCATTATATATCGAAGATTACATATATCTTTACATAATAATTCCATTTTCCTGAACCAAATACGTCTCTTAGCATTTGAAAAAAAATATTTTCCATCAATATTTTCATCTGGGTCAGAGAGCTATGCCCCACCTCCCAGAAATACCCCCCTCTACGGCACATCTATTGACAGGCGTGGTCTGTGACGTCATATCCAGTCTTGCATCAAAACCACAGACTTAAACATGTGCCTCTAATATTTCTCCTTCTTGTTCAATATCCTCCTCGAAATCTCAGTCAGGACATGAATAACTGTCTTCCTCAACTTCTGAATAATCCACCACGTTCCGCATATAAACAAACAATGTAAAAATCGCGGGTACAATTGGCGCCAAACAATATCATGAATGCACAGAATGACACACGCAAACGCCAGTTCTTGCTCAGCAATGTCTGTATATGACGTCATGATGATTGACACATCAATGTCCCAGCCCACCGGATCCGAGCGGTCCGTTTTTGAGGGGCGTTCCAAACAAGCATAACATTTCTTGATTTTTCACCTCTATGATATAAAAAGAGATGAAAAAGGTGGTGGATATAGATGCATATTAAAAAGATTAATGAGAAAAAATTAATATACAGTGTCATAAAAATTCCCCTTGAAGTATTTCACAACTTTTGACATGCCCATGCAGGTGTTCGGTTTGGAAGCCACGCCACTTTGAAAAAAAAATTATCAAGATAAAATGGCTCAAAATCGTGATTTTGTGTACAAAGTCAATGTCAAACATGTTTTCAGTAAACATACATAGAATGGTTGATATTTTCCCTTTTATGGAATGAAATCAATTGATTTTTAGCAAACAGAATTCTAAATGGTTCAGCAATAAATTTCAGTTCAAAATCAGGAAAAAATACAAAAGGTAAAAAAAACAAAGGAATACATAGGAAAAAAAAATAAAAAAGACAATAAATTTGTTGCGATGCAATATTTTTTTCAGGTTGAGTTCTAAGGAATTTATGATGAACATTCACAAAAAATTAGCTTTCTATTATTGCGTTTTGCGACCTAAATGTAGAGCATAGAGTGTGGTTTTACATAATGTTCTACTCGCGTACAAATGTGTATGGCGATCGCATGACAGGCAGCTGAGATCTGAGGCTGTCTCTTATACACATCTAGATGTGTATAAGAGACAG
>BQKZ01000263.1:142799-178547 GCA_036244855.1 Temnopleurus reevesii
TGTTCTGAGATTTATTTAGCATTACGCCTGGGTACTGAACCTAGCTCTTTCCATTCTCCTGTTCAGCCCATTGTGACGTCACACTACCGCGCAGTATTTTACCGCGTACGCGCAAACAGCTTAAGGGCCCTTTTGTCGCGACGAGCCTCATATAAACATTATTATGAATTAATTATATTCTATGTCACTAGGACAATAATTTATTATACTTTTTATTTTATATACATAAAATATCTTAGATTTTCACGTTTAGAAACACTGGATGATTTTCAAAGCTAATATTTTCACATAACATATTCACATAGCAGTTAAGATTTTACAGTTCAGATTGTTATTTTAGTTGAAGAATAATATGGAGCAATTCCACGAGGTTTCATGACTTTCTTCTTTGAAGTATTTCACAACTTTTGACATGCCCACGCCACTTCGAAAAAAAAAATTATCAAGATAAAATGGCTCAAAATCGTGATTTTGTGTACAAAGTCAATGTCAAACATGTTTTCAGTAAACATACATAGAATGGTTGATATTTTCCCTTTTATGGGATGAAATCAATTAATTTTTAGCAAATAGGATTCTAAATGGTTCAGCAATAAATTCCAGTTCAAAATCAGGAACAAATACAAAAGTTTAAAAAAAATCAAAGGAATACATAGGAAAAAAAATATAAAAAAGACAATAAATTTGTTGCGATGCAATATTTTTTTTCAGGTTGAGTTGTAAGGAATTTATGATGAACATTCACAAAAAAAATTAGCTTTCTATTATTGAGTTTTGCGACCTACATGTAGAGCATAAAGTGTGGTTTTACATAATGTTCTACTCGCATACAAATTTGTATGGCGATCGCATGACAGGCAGCTGAGATCTGAGGAGGGGGGGGGGGGCATGAATGAACTACCCATCCCCCCATATTTCATGCATTGCAACAAAATATAGAATACATATATTAGGAATTCTATACCTTCATATAACCAACACAAATAAAAGCATATCAAAGCCTAAATCAAGTTAAGAAAATTAATAACAAATACATTTCACAATTTGCATTTGGGTATACAGAAAAAGTACTTAAGTTATAATAATACCATTAAAATTTCTTGAAACCATAAAATGAATGCCATTGAATGACCCTCTTATATTCTAGTAGTAATTTATCTCAACATACCGAGTATGACTTCCATAATTTGTTTTTCAATAGAATCAATTTATATTAGAAAGTACTTTAAGTAATTAATTTAGTCTTTTATTCAGTCAATCCATGAGTGTCAGAGAATTGAGTGGCAAAACTTGTATTTTCCAGTGGTAACTTTTTTATTCTTTGGTTGATCTACGAATAGTGCCTAGTAAATAACTGGTGACATGATCTTCGGTTGATGCATAAGTAAGGCTAAATTACCAACTTTCCCAATTTGAAAGGGTTTTCCATAGCCCTATCCAAAGCCCATTTATTAGCCCTTTGCAAAAGGCTTTAAAAAATAAGTTGCATATATCAGCTAATCATGAGTAAAAAACCGACATTCGCAATGTGTTAATACATTTGAGGAAAGGACTGAAATGTATGCATGTTTGTATTTGTCTGGAACAAGTTTTTTCACATCCATGAAGTGCGTATTTTGTGACTGAAATTTGTACTCATCGGTTAAAGTCTTTTATTCATTTATTTATGTTTTAATTTATCAATAGCTATTCAAATATATCTGTACAGGCACATAAGATGAGCAAATCCGCTGTTTTACATCAAAAGAGCTTTGCCGATATAACGAGATCTCGTTATAATAAGGTTCTGATATAAGGAGATAATTTCTCTGGTCCCAAGGGCCTCGTTATAACGATGTTTGACTGTATCTCCCTTTTTGTAATCTGTTCTTCCCTGAGGCATGTTTCAGAGAGGCTTTCGGAATACCATGACCAAAACTGATTCACGTTTATCACCTCAGAAACAAAAAACATCTCAAAGCGGTTGAACGTCATTTGGGAAATAGGATTCTACCGAAATTAGGAGTTGATAACCATGCCCTAAGATTATTACTATTCCTAAAAATAAGGAACTCTAAAGTAGCTCATCATTAATTGAAGAGAGTTGATCATTTGTCTCATGATGTGCAAACATAGAACGTTAGTACAGTGACGTTTCGGCTGCTGTATACTGCTAGCCTTCATCAGAGTATAATGAAGATAGACTACGCTGGGCGTGCCTTATATTGATATGGGAGAGGCCCTGAGCGATCGGGTGCACGCTCTTGTTCCTAGCCCTGTGACTGGTTGCTGTGGTCGAACAATCATTTATTCTTCAGTTGGCTCTTGCTCTGTCTGGCTCTTGCAGTCACCTGACACTGCAATCCACCTCAGATATTCCTTCCCACGGTTTAGTAGGTGTTCAACCTCCGTGAATGTAAGGCTGATTTCTTGCTTGAAGATCTGTAAAATGGTTATAGAATAAAATTGAAATAATTTCTTGGTAACAAATAAAGGTAACTCTGCCCAAGTTAAGCGTCTTGGGAACATCATAATCAGAAGTAAATTAAACAGGTTTTCAAAGATTTCTTTGAAAATTGAGCAATTTTTCAACAAAGACCCATTTGACTTGGGTACTTTTGAATGTATTAATACAACAAAGATCTTCAGAACCCAATGTTTTTGCACACTAAACTATTTAGCAATGGTCATTCCACAAAATATATCTTCACAAAACAGAAGACTCCTGTCAATCATTTACCAAATTTTTATAAAATATGATATAAACTATTTCCATCAAATAAAGTGAGTCATGGAACAATGGCTCCATTCATCATGTATTGAACTGTGCGGACACAACAATCACAGGCCGTTTCNGATCCAAGTATTCAAATGTGTCCAAACCCAATGGGAAGACCCCATGACTCTATATATACAATTAATTATACAATTAAACTATAAAATGGCAAAATGAAACTAGAATTTGGGGGGAAGTAAAAAGGATGCATTTCCAGTCAATCCAAGCAAAACATTATGAATAATTATTAGAATACAGGCACTGCAACTAAATGTTATGATCAGTGTATGTAAACTTTTGACCTGCTGAATTTATGCAATCAGGAAAAAATTAAAACAAACGTGTATAAGTTTGCAGAAGATGATATGAAACATGTTTACATAAGATGTATGTAAACTTTTGACACCAACTGTAAGATACATGTATACCGTAAAATTTACGATCAACAGAGAGCATTTGTTTTTTAAGCCCCGAAACAGTTTTGGTAAAGATTTAAAAATGTGAATTTTATGGGATGTTTATCATGACATATATATCTTACACACATTTCGAGACCAAAGCATAATTTTTTTACAAACTCTTTTTTTTTTTAAATTTGACCGTTAAATTATTCTTAGTGCCCTCTCTTGGTAATGAAAATATTTTTGTTTGTTCTTGGGCATATATGCAAGTTTATTTCCAAGGTTTGCCAAAAGAATAATAAAAAGGTATGCGCGGAAATTAAATCTGAATTTTTTTTCTAATTCTGTGGACGAGAAGATGTCCTTTACCAAGAACTAATATATTGATTTAGTCTCATGGGACAAGAGACCGAGAAATTTTGCACTTTTTAGGTTATACATGTAGCTTCACCAAAACTCATTTATTTTTCACACAATCTTTGGTGCAACATGTTCATGATACTATATTTCATTTTATTAAGATTTGAAGACAAAACTTTAATTTGGTTTTAAATTGGCACATAGATATGTTTTGTTATCGACGGTAATCTACATGTACATACATATTGAGAGAAATAAAGAAAAGAAATTCTCACCAGTAACGGTATCTCTATACAACTTTGCCTGCTTGCACGTTGCTGGCCAATGGGCTGCTTGCTTACATCCCGAGCACCAAAACGCCCCGCACTCACAATGAACCGCAACCCGACTCTCGGGGTGAGACAGCTGCACTAGACGAGCGCAGTGAGGATTTGGACACCAAAGGAGATCTGATCGCAGCATGAGGGCGCTATTGGTTTGGTTGGCATGGTGACGACGTGAGAGTTTAGAAGGCACGAGGGACATTAGCGTGACCTTGTCCACTGTGGAGTTGCATTGGAATTCCTAAAGTATGAGGAAATAATAATAATAATAATAATAATAATAATAATAATAATGATAATACGAGATGCAATTTATAATGCGCCGAATCCATCCTGCTGGATGCTCAAGGCGCTGTAGAGAATAGTTGAGTAAAGTTGGAGGAAAGGTGGAAGGTAGAAAGGTAGAAAAAATGCTGCTTGAGTTGGAGTTATACAAATACAATTATCTCAACAAATAGAAACATTATCAATATAGATCTGAATATATAAGGGGAATTAACCACATCAATGCACTATTAATGGATGAAGAACTAGATGAATCCTCGACTGCGCATGGTCAAAATTTATGCCTCCGCCATCATGCAATAAGAAAGATATGTATGCCTTGTTTCAAGCCATCAGAAATTAAAAACATTTTAGAAATTTGGGGCACTGTGACCTTTGACCCCATGAACCCAAAATCTCATCAGATTTTCCTCACATGCTTATACATAATTGAGCAAAGTTAGAAAGAAATTGGGTCACTTATACTGAAGTTATTGCGGTAACAAGCTATTTTGGCTGATTTTTTACACTTTTTTTGCCCTGTGACCTTTGACCTATGACCCATTGAAGCTAAAATCTAATCAGTTCATCCTCACATGCTTATACATACTTGAGCCAAGTTTGGTCAAAATCTGTACGGAAGTTTTTAACTTATTGCAGAACAAATTTTGGACGGACGGACGGAGGGACAACCCGAAAACATAATGCCTCTGGCACCACCTTACGGTGGTGGAGGCACAAAATATGATGATCAAACTGGAAATTTGAGTAAAATCGGTTAATCCGTTCAAAAGTTATGTACTTTCAAAGTTTTGATTTAAATCCCTCAAGGGCTCCTTGGGTTGGCAACCTACAGGCACAAAATGGCTGACAACATGGAGAACTCTCCATTCGCCTTGCACACAAAATTCCATGTTTTCCTCTTTTTTCCAAGAAAAGTAGTCAAAATTGTGTTTTTGCGGTTGAATGAAATAGAACGATAACATTTTTAAATGACTAATATCTTTACCTGGTTTGTGGCTACAAGTCACTTGTGACACTTAAGTCCTTCTTTCATAATACTGATGGTACCACTGTGAGCAGAACAGACAAATAAACTGGGCAAAGTGAACAACTCCCATTCGGGCCTTTTCAATGGTTTAAAACATATTAAAACAGCAGGCAGGGCACTACAAACCCACGTGCCCGAATACCAGGGCAACAAAAAAAAGTTTCTTTTGTATTCTGGAGCTACTGTCAAGGCTTGATTGAAAGTTGTTTATTTTGTCTAATTATGATAATGATAATATGCTTATTTTTATACAGTGCAGCTCCTATCATAACCAACCAAAGCAATCACATTATCATTACCTAGTCATTTGATTCAATTTCTTTGTTTATTCTGCTCACTATGTAAAATAAGATGAGTACTTACAGGGCATGTGATGTTGATGTTGCCTTGGTTTATCTGTGTGCTAAGATGGTTCCTCCAGCATTCATCACAGAACCAATGATTGCAAGTAGTGAGGGCTGTGCCCTGGTTATCCCCATCAAACTCTGTGTAACAGATGCTGCATGATTCGCATGCATTTGACGCTCCTTGAGATACCTGTACCATACCGTCTTCTGAGTCTGTATTCAGAATCTGTTGAAAAACAAATGAAAGAGAGATTAGACATGCTAACCAAACATCACATTAATAATTTTCTCTGTCCTTTTTACTTCCATACAGATTAAAAAAAAAATTCCAAACCCATTATTACATGACCCCATCTCCTCGATTGATCTTGTTTTTATAATACAAACATTTAGGTGTAGTGGTTCTGACTCTCGCCTTGCAACTAGAAGGTCTGCGGTTTGAATCCCACCCATCATTTCCTTCAGCAAGATATTCATTCACAATTTGCAGCACTCAACCCNAACGCCCCGCACTCACAATGAACCGCAACCCGACTCTCGGGGTGAGACAGCTGCACTAGACGACCGCAGTGAGGATTCGGACACCAGACGAGATCTGATCGCAGCATGAGGGCGCTATTGGTTTGGTTGGCATGGTGACGACGTGAGAGTTTAGAAGGCACGAGGGACATAAGTGTGACCTTGTCCATTATGGAGTTGCATTGAAATTCCTAAAGTATGAGGAAATACGATTATCTCAACAAATAGAACCATTACCAATATAGATCTGAATTGATATTAAAGGGAAATTGACCACATATATCAATGCACTATTAATGGATGAAGAAAAAATAGGATGATCAAACCGTAAAAATTTGAGCAAAATCGGATGATCTGTTCAACCTTTATGAATTTTCAAAGTTTTGATTTACATCCTACACGGGATCCTTAGGTTGGCAACCTACAGGCACAAAATGGCTGACAACATGGAGAACTCTTTATTCATTTTGTACACAAAATTATGTTTTTTCCTCTCTTTCAAGAAAAGTAGACAAAATTATGTTTTTGCGGTTGGACTTAATAGAAATTTTTTAAATTATTAATATGTTTATCTGGTTCGTGGCTACAAGAATAACACTTTTGTCTTTCTTTCATACGAGGATGGTATCACTGTGAGCAGAACAGACGAAGAAATTGGACAAAACAAATAACTCCCATTCAGGCCTTTTCAATGGCTTGAAGGATATTAAAGAATGTAGCAGGTGTGACAAATGTTCTATATTAATTGCAGAATATGAGGGTAAAAAGTTTCTTTTGCATTCTGGAGCTACTGCCAAGGCTTGATTGAAAGTTGTTTATTTTGTCTAATTCAAATAATGATAATATACTTATTTTTATATAGCGCTTTACCAGTTCCCATTATATCCGACCCTCACACTTCTATTACCCGGTCTTTTGATCAGATTTCTTTGTCTATTCTGCTCACTACATGTATGTATAATAAGACAAGTACTTACTGGGCATGTGAGGTTGATGTTGCCTTGATTTATCTGAGTACTAAGATGGTTCCTCCAGCATTCATCACAGAACCAATGATTGCAAGTAGTGAGGGCTGTGCCCTGGTTATCCCCATCAAACTCTGCGTAACAGATCCCACATGATTCACATGCATTTGACGCTCCTTGAGATACCACGCGGTCTTCTGCGTCTGTATTCATGGTCTGTTGAAAAACAAATGAAAGAGGGATAACTAGACATGCTAACCAAACATCACATTAATAATTTTCTCTGTCCTTTTTACTTCCATACAGATTAAAAAAAGAAGAAATTCCAAACCCATTATTAAATTAATCTCCTCGAATGATCTTGTTTTTAGAATACAAACATTAGGTGTAGTGGTTTTGACTCTCGCCTTTCAACTAGAAGGTCTGCGGTTTGAATCCCACCCATCATTTCCTTCAGCAAGATATTCATTCACAATTTGCAGCACTCAACCTNTTTCAGAGAGGCTTTCGGAATACCATGACCAAAACTGATTCACGTTTATCACCTCAGAAACAAAAAACATCTCAAAGCGGTTGAACGTCATTTGGGAAATAGGATTCTACCGAAATTAGGAGTTGATAACCATGCCCTAAGATTATTACTATTCCTAAAAATAAGGAACTCTAAAGTAGCTCATCATTAATTGAAGAGAGTTGATCATTTGTCTCATGATGTGCAAACATAGAACGTTAGTACAGTGACGTTTCGGCTGCTGTATACTGCTAGCCTTCATCAGAGTATAATGAAGATAGACTACGCTGGGCGTGCCTTATATTGATATGGGAGAGGCCCTGAGCGATCGGGTGCACGCTCTTGTTCCTAGCCCTGTGACTGGTTGCTGTGGTCGAACAATCATTTATTCTTCAGTTGGCTCTTGCTCTGTCTGGCTCTTGCAGTCACCTGACACTGCAATCCACCTTAGATAATCCTTCCCACGGTTTAGTAGGTGTTCAACCTCCGTGAATGTAAGGCTGATTTCTTGCTTGAAGATCTGTAAAATGGTTATAAAATAAAATTGAAATAATTTCTTGGTAACAAATAAAGGTAACTCTGCCCAAGTTAAGCGTCTTGGGAACATCATAATCAGAAGTAAATTAAACAGGTTTTCAAAGATTTCTTTGAAAATTGAGCAATTTTTCAACAAAGACCCATTTGACTTGGGTACTTTTGAATGTATTAATACAACAAAGATCTTCAGAACCCAATGTTTTTGCACACTAAACTATTTAGCAATGGTCATTCCACAAAATATATCTTCACAAAACAGAAGACTCCTGTCAATCATTTACCAAATTTTTATAAAATATGATATAAACTATTTCCATCAAATAAAGTGAGTCATGGAACAATGGATCCATTCATCATGTATTGAACTGTGCGGACACAACAATCACAAGCCGATTCCAAAATAAAAAGCATAACAAAGGAGCATTGAATTGGCATTTGACTTAATTTTACAGAGATAGCTTATATCATGTCATTCATATTCTTTCCATTCCAACTAAATTTGTCATGCAATCTTTTCTTGTAATTCATAGCAGGAACAAAACATGTGCTGGATTTATATTCATTAATTTCCCTTCAATATTTTGATCAATGAGGACCTGCATCAAGATATAAATTTGGAGGGTGACATAGAAAAGATGACTAACCTTGTGAAGTCTTCTGGTGATAAGGTTAAGTCGAACATTACGTCTAGAGAGCGCCCTCTTGTGGCAATCATTTGATGAGCATGCCACGCGTATCTGCAGATGCTCCAAGACAAATTCGGCCTGAAATTGTATAAACAGTGAGTGTGTGATCATAACTGAATCATAAATATGTGCAAACATAGGACAAATTTCAATCTGCACAAATTATATTCACATGTAATGCTTTACATAATTCAAGAAGAAATTGGGTTTTTGTCCACACAAGATGTACAATATAACTATATACCTGATGTTGCAATATCATTTCAGACAATGTGAAGCTATTTGACAGAATTGGAGTCAATCTGAGCTGTTAATGTTCAAATTGTGTACATTTCTAAAATTTAAAATTACTTTGTAGTACAAAATGATACCATGATTGATTTTTTTCTTACTTTTATTGTAGTGTTGCTCCGTTTTTAACACAAATCATATAATGAAATCAAACATAGTACTGATTTTTCACCAAACATGTAAACTGGAAAGTATCTGATACAAGAAGACCATACGGGGCATAAATCTGATGTCACAAAATGTAATTTACTGGTTTACGTGCACTAACGCACTGGTCCCAGTTTGTATGTGATTTCTACACAAGAGCTGTACATTTGGTGACGTTATTACAATACATGTATTTTTGTTGCAAACAGAACATTTAGGGGCATTTAAAAAAAAAAAAACTTGATAAAAAACTTATGTAATGATAGCTTTTACAGTCATCCAGTTTTGCTACATCGCCTCTTAGCTTGCAATACAAATCAAATTTGTTAAATTTTCATTTCCTCAATCAATATCTACTATAACGAGGTGTAATGAAATGGCGGTATGATTGATTGTAGTGACTACAGTGAAAACTGGACATAAAACGAGGTTTCACTAGACCCTCAATGAATTTAGCAAAGGACTTAGCTGTGCAAGATTTACTGAACGCCGACTGGCAGACTTCTTTCTTACAACTCTCCCAAGGAAATTGGACTTGTTGTTACAACGATTTTCTACCTGACTTGCTCGATGTAGATGCTAGGCAATTTATTATTATAATTATTATCATCATTATTATTTGTTCAGCAAATTTTGAGTATCAAGATCGACCAGGTAACAAGTTATTACTGTTTAATATCTGCCATATAAAACAGGAATGACTTTGCAGCATAGATTAAGTTCTAAAAAAAACAATCAGAATTCCATTAAAATAAAAGTCCAACCTACCTCAGAGAGAAAATTGGCAACATCAACAAGTGTTTTTCTGATCGATTCCAATCGAACCAAAGTGAAGGCTCCCATAGCATTTGCCGTTTTCTTCTCTGAATACATCATCGCTTTGTCCCTTTCAATCTTCAGCTGTCATAATAAATGAGAATAAAACAAACTCTTCAAAGTAATCTAGAGGTACACATAAGTGAAAAATAATTGCATTCCAATTAACTATACAAAATACGTTTCTATCAATTCTATCAATTAATGTGAGTGACATAATATATAGCATTGGCCGATTTCCTTTCTGAATTCATCTTCAGTTTGTCCCTTTCATTCTTCAGCTATCAGTAGTATAAAACAAACTCTTCAATCTAGATTCTGAAGGAACACAAGTGAAAAATAATTACATTCCAATTAATTATTCAGAATAGGTTTCGACCAAGTAATTTGAGTGAGATTGCTCATTATCCCATGGAGCAAAAAACTTTGTTTTCACACAAGAGAAAAATTATCATTCTTTTACCATTCATATAAAGGAAATGTAATACATGATGCAATGTCATGTAAGATGCAGGAAAATTCTGAGTCCCACCAATTAATGCAGCCTCACCCTTTCTTGCACAAACAATGCTGTAGCCTATATATAGTAACAATGAATAATATCTCTTATTCATCCAGGAAGGCAACTTCTTGTTGGCCCTGCATAACATAACATTATCATCATTATTGTTATCATAATAAACAGTCAACTCTGCAAAAGTTGAATGATTGTCTAAGTCGAAGCACATTTCCTGCCCTCTTCTGTTTATTCTTTTTACTATGTACAGGTCAATTTTTTTTGTAAGTCGAAACTATTTCTTCAGTAGCAACAGATTCAATTTCAGCTAGACAAACTGTAAGATACTCATACCTGTGGAAAACAAGCACACACATAGATACGAACATCAATCCTTAGCTGGGATCTCAGGGGATCTAGAAAAACTACATAGGGGTCAATGAATTTACCCAGCTCACATTTGACTTGGCCCAACACTTCATGAAATAGATCACAAAAAAGAAAAGACTCCCCTTTTTGTTGATGTTTAGATGTTATTTGCAGGTAAAGAATCTCTTTGAATTCCCCTTGAAAAAAGCCTGTACATGCCTTAGTATTAGGCCTGGGGTCTGTAATGTAAAATAGATAGGATAAATTGAAAATTAATCGTATCTCTATGTTACAGGTTTTGCCATAGATTTACGATTAATATCTATCATAAGTTCAATTGCATTTTTTATGTTACAGGCCCTTGGTATTACAGATAAATAATGTTGCTACTCACCAGTTGTGAGGTTAGTTTATTGATTTTGCTGAAGCGGCAGAGGAGAGCAGCGAATGTCTGTTCTTGTTTGTGGCGCAAAGCACACGCGATCGCAGTGGCTATAATGTCTGTAGGGCCAACGTAGTAAACCTGAAAGAAAAAAAATGAGTCTGTGATTTATTTTTATGGCATAAATAATAATGTTCTCACCTTTGACAGTTTGACAATGACTCATAGATGTATGATTAAACTAAAAGGATCAATTAAATGTATACTAGATTGCAAAATATTAGGATAAATGAAAGAAAATAAGTGAAATAATGTTTTTGACGATCATTGCTCCTCGGCTTTATAAAAATCATATATGACAAAAAAATTTAATCAAAATATATATTTTGAAACAATCCATTCAATAATTCAATATCTATGCAAAACATAATAATTATAATGACAATTAAATTATGTTCTTGACATGAAACTGGACACGAAGCTGTAAATTGTTTCAGTGATTCAACATTCCATGGCCTAAGTCTAAGATGTGGGGCCTTCAAACCTAGTCTGTCTCAGGCAACATCAATGGCGACACACTGAAAAAAATTACAAATGCTTCATGGATTTAGATTAATAGAAATGAACATATAATCAAATATACCATACCTTAAAGGTATATGTGTTAGCTTTACAATTATAGCCAAAGCATTCGTTAGTTTTCTTTCCGCAACTCCAACAGAAGCTACAGCCACACTTGCAGCTCATACGATCACATCCATAGTCCTTCTCTATTGGATATTTACATTGAGGGCATGGTTTGGTGTTGACAGATTGAATCACTCTATCCTTTTTCGGCTTTCCTGTACATGTACATAAAATGAATAAAAGCATTTAGAGTTTTATCTCCTACATCGCTAATCATTCACAGCGTAATCATGCTGTATGATGACATGGAGGTTTGAATTTCAATCGTCACAGACAGAGTCACAGTCGACCAGGGGCCTGTAACATAAAGCAAGTTTGCAATCAATCGCAAACTTTTGTACATGATTTCCCATAGACTTGCGATTGATATCAATCGTACGATCGATTGCAAAGCTTTATGTTACGGGACCCAGAAGTACTACTTCATAGTTTCATGCGTCTGCTCATTGTTACGTGTGCAACTACCTGTGCTGTAACAATGAGCAGATGCGCAAAACTCTGACATGCTACATGTACTTGTGGTCGACGTTGCATTTAGCAGTTGACTGAAATCTGAAACTCCATAATGTTAGACAGAGAACCTAAATTTAATGGATTGTTAAATCAAAACTACAAGCTCAAACATCTGAAAATATCAACATATCATGGTCATGATAAATGTAGATTGCGCATGTACATGTACAGTTGGGGTCAAAAGTTTACATACATCTAAGGTAAACAATGTATCATCTCATCTTCTGCAAACTCACACGTTTGTTGAACATTTTCCAGAATGAGGTAGTAAAACATGATTTCTATTATATTTCTATGAAACGATTTTCATCATTCGCTAATATTATATTATTTGTGATGGACACATTGCTCATATGGTTTAAATTCAAGGGGGTCAAAATTTGTGGTGCCTGTATTCTAACAATTATTTATAGAGTTTTTTGCTTGGATTGACTGGAAATGCATCCTGTTTACCTCCTCTCCAATGCTAATTTCATTTTACGAACATATTGCACACCTTTCTTCAACATTTTATAGCTTAGTCTGGGGTTCTTCCCATTGAGTTTTTACTTAATTGAATGCTTGGATCATGTTAAACACTGTTTATAATGAAAAGTACTTTCTCTGAATATAATCAAAATTATCATCTGGAAAATTGTTTGAAAAAGAGGCAAGAACATCTATTTCTGACATCCGAATACTCATTTCAATCACCTGGACAAATGGTCTATTATTTTGTATCGCAGTCTTAAATGAGAAGTGAATGTTGGACGAGTTCATTTGCTGATATGTAAAGAAATAACCATATTTTGGACAAAAACTTATTTTGTATTTAACAAACAACATCATAATGATTCACTGTGAAAGTACTTTTGTGATGCTAATGGGGATCAAAGTGAAGATGATCATGTGTTTAACATGATCCAAGTATTCAAATGTGTACAAACCCAATGGGAAGACCCCAATACAATTAATTATACAACTAAACTATAAAACATCGAAAAGTTGCATGCTATGCAATGGCAAAATGAAACTAATATTTTGGGGGAGGTAAAAAGGATGCATTCCCAGTCAATCCAAGCAATCAATTATGAATAATTATTAGAATACAGGCACTGCAACTAAATTTTATGATCAGTGTAAACTTTTGACCCGCTGAATTTAGGCAATTTGAGCAATATGTCCACCACAAATACTCCAGTAACAGAGAATGATGAAAATTGTTTCATAAAAATATAGTAGAGATATTCTTCAACTATCTCAGTCAGGAAAAATTAAAACAAACATGTATAAGTTTGCAGAAGATGAGATGAAACATGTTTACATCAGATGTATGTAAACTTCTGACACCAACTGTATATAAGATACATGTATACCGTAAACTCTACGAACAACAGAGAGCAATTGTTTTTTTAAGCCCCAAAACAGTTTTGGTAAAGATTTAAAAATTTGAATTTTATGGGATGTTTATCATGACATATATATCTTACACACATTTCAAGACCAAAGCATAATTTTTTTTACAAACTCTTTTTTTTTTAAATTTGAATTTGACCGTTAAATTATTTTTAGCGCCCTCTCTTGGTAATGAAAATATTTTGTTTGTTCTTGGGCATATATGCAAGTTTATTTCCAAGGTTTGCCAAAAGAATAATAAAAAGGTATACACGGAAATTAAAATCTGAAATTTTCATCAAATTCTGTGGACGAGAAGGTGTCCTTTATCAAGAACGAATATATTGAGTTAGTCTCGGGGGACAAGAGACCAAGATATTTTGCACTTTTTAGGTTATACATGTAGCTTCACCAAAACTCATTTATTTTTCACACAATCTTTTGTGCAACATGTTCATGATACTATATTTCATTTCATTTAGATTTGAAGACAAAACTTTAATTTGGCTTTAAATTGGCACATAGATATGTTTTGTTATCGACGGTAAACTACATGTACATACATATTGAGAGAAATAAAGAAAAGAAATTCTCACCAGTAACGGTATCTCTATACAACTTCGCCTGCTTGCATGTTGCTGGCCAATGGGCTGCTTGCTTACATCCCGAGCACCAAAACGCCCCGCACTCACAATGAACCGCAACCCGACTCTCGGGGTGAGACAGCTGCACTAGACGAGCGCAGTGAGGATTTGGACACCAAAGGAGATCTGATCGCAGCATGAGGGCGCTATTGGTTTGGTTGGCATGGTGACGACGTGAGAGTTTAGAAGGCACGAGGGACATTAGCGTGACCTTGTCCACTGTGGAGTTGCATTGGAATTCCTAAAGTATGAGGAAATAATAATAATAATAATAATAATAATAATAATAATAATGATAATACGAGATGCAATTTATAATGCGCCGAATCCATCCTGCTGGATGCTCAAGGCGCTGTAGAGAATAGTTGAGTAAAGTTGGAGGAAAGGTGGAAGGTAGAAAGGTAGAAAAAATGCTGCTTGAGTTGGAGTTATACAAATACAATTATCTCAACAAATAGAAACATTATCAATATAGATCTGAATATATAAGGGGAATTAACCACATCAATGCACTATTAATGGATGAAGAACTAGATGAATCCTCGACTGCGCATGGTCAAAATTTATGCCTCCGCCATCATGCAATAAGAAAGATATGTATGCCTTGTTTCAAGCCATCAGAAATTAAAAACATTTTAGAAATTTGGGGCACTGTGACCTTTGACCCCATGAACCCAAAATCTCATCAGATTTTCCTCACATGCTTATACATAATTGAGCAAAGTTAGAAAGAAATTGGGTCACTTATACTGAAGTTATTGCGGTAACAAGCTATTTTGGCTGATTTTTTACACTTTTTTTGCCCTGTGACCTTTGACCTATGACCCATTGAAGCTAAAATCTAATCAGTTCATCCTCACATGCTTATACATACTTGAGCCAAGTTTGGTCAAAATCTGTACGGAAGTTTTTAACTTATTGCAGAACAAATTTTGGACGGACGGACGGAGGGACAACCCGAAAACATAATGCCTCTGGCACCACCTTACGGTGGTGGAGGCACAAAATATGATGATCAAACTGGAAATTTGAGTAAAATCGGTTAATCCGTTCAAAAGTTATGTACTTTCAAAGTTTTGATTTAAATCCCTCAAGGGCTCCTTGGGTTGGCAACCTACAGGCACAAAATGGCTGACAACATGGAGAACTCTCCATTCGCCTTGCACACAAAATTCCATGTTTTCCTCTTTTTTCCAAGAAAAGTAGTCAAAATTGTGTTTTTGCGGTTGAATGAAATAGAACGATAACATTTTTAAATGACTAATATCTTTACCTGGTTTGTGGCTACAAGTCACTTGTGACACTTAAGTCCTTCTTTCATAATACTGATGGTACCACTGTGAGCAGAACAGACAAATAAACTGGGCAAAGTGAACAACTCCCATTCGGGCCTTTTCAATGGTTTAAAACATATTAAAACAGCAGGCAGGGCACTACAAACCCACGTGCCCGAATACCAGGGCAACAAAAAAAAGTTTCTTTTGTATTCTGGAGCTACTGTCAAGGCTTGATTGAAAGTTGTTTATTTTGTCTAATTATGATAATGATAATATGCTTATTTTTATACAGTGCAGCTCCTATCATAACCAACCAAAGCAATCACATTATCATTACCTAGTCATTTGATTCAATTTCTTTGTTTATTCTGCTCACTATGTAAAATAAGATGAGTACTTACAGGGCATGTGATGTTGATGTTGCCTTGGTTTATCTGTGTGCTAAGATGGTTCCTCCAGCATTCATCACAGAACCAATGATTGCAAGTAGTGAGGGCTGTGCCCTGGTTATCCCCATCAAACTCTGTGTAACAGATGCTGCATGATTCGCATGCATTTGACGCTCCTTGAGATACCTGTACCATACCGTCTTCTGAGTCTGTATTCAGAATCTGTTGAAAAACAAATGAAAGAGAGATTAGACATGCTAACCAAACATCACATTAATAATTTTCTCTGTCCTTTTTACTTCCATACAGATTAAAAAAAAAATTCCAAACCCATTATTACATGACCCCATCTCCTCGATTGATCTTGTTTTTATAATACAAACATTTAGGTGTAGTGGTTCTGACTCTCGCCTTGCAACTAGAAGGTCTGCGGTTTGAATCCCACCCATCATTTCCTTCAGCAAGATATTCATTCACAATTTGCAGCACTCAACCCAGGTGGAAATGGGTACCTGGCAGGAACTTATTCCATGGAATGCTTAAGCCTCTGAGTGGCTTGCTCGGCAGTTATAGCCTGGGTAACAATATGGTACCTACTATCAAGCGCAGAAGAATATATGTATATGGTGATTGCTCTATAAATGGATCTGTTATTACTGTTTATCACAAACATGAAAATTTGACTGTACAGAATAATAGCATGTCAAATGGTATGGATAATTTGTCAAGTTATCGAGGGGCCATTTGCATAAAATGGTTTTAACTATCCTCTTCTTGCTAAGACATCTTAACTTATTGTGCCACCCTCTTAACACAGACACGAACGTGTATATATCTATATGAAGAAGATTGCACAAGAAGTTATGACATCTTGGCAAGAAGAGGATAGCTAAGACCATTTCCTGCGATTGGATCCTAATAGAAAGAGGGATACACAATGGTATCTTCATGCTTCGAATATAATTTGATATTCATAGAATTATGTACTGCTCTAACATCAAGGATCAGAGGAAAGGAATACAATTTTGTTTTGCACGAGGGGGCTGAATTAATACCCTGCTTCACCCCCAAATTCTTAGGCCTAAGAATTGTCAAATCAACATACATACAGCACTGCTAAAAGTCAACTCTTGTAATGGTAACAGGAAAAAAAGACTTTTAAAGGACTTAACAATAAATGTGCAACATGCTTGTAGAAACCAATGCATAAAAAAACCCAAATTGTGGAAACTACAAATATAATAGAGAGAGTCAAAAGCAAATCAAATCTCTCACACAATCTTTAAAAGTTGCAAGAGATTCCATAGAAAATCAGTTTGGAAGCCCCGCTGGCTTCTTTGATCAATGATTTTCAACAATGTAAAAGGTAAAACATGGCTCCTCAAGACTTATCTGGGCTCCCCCAACATAAAGTTGAAGATCCCGGCTCGCTCCCTTAAGAAAAGTAAAGATCAAGCCCTGTTACCTGTTTTATTTCCACAGCTTTGTTAGCATAGGTGGTATGGCAACGCCAGCCAAGTGTAGCCTGTACAGTTTCCATCACAAGTTCAGGCTTACTGACTTTGCTGGAATATTTCTTGTCCATCAGAAAGCTAAGAGGGAAAAAAAAAAGATGATGAATAATAAAAAAAAAATAAAAATTATTTGTTATATTAACATTTGCACTTAATTACGCCATGATTATTATTCCCTCATGATGAGAAAAGTCCGATCAAAATTTGTTAAATCCTCTCTTAACCCATTTAGGACAGGAATTATTTTACAATAAATTCAATCACTATTCATTTACTAAATTGACAACACTAGAATTTTAGAATGTTCCACTTAAATATCTTGCTACCATATTGAATCTTTTTTGTCAATTAGCATCATGTTTAAAAGTGAAAAGTTGCCAATTTGTGTAGAAAATAGTCATTTTAAAATGATGTCTGTGTTGCCAATTTAATGATTTGTGACCATTTTAGTGATTATATTCATTAAGAAAATTCATTGCGTCCTGTGACACATGGTAATAGAATAAAAATTGTCAGATCTAGTGCAGATTTTTCTTGCTCTCTCTGCTCATACATCAGGTATATTTTTAAGAGCACTACATGTACATCAAAAGTTATTGGACCAAAACACAAAACGTGTTCTATCGTCCTGAAAGGGTTATATGTATCATTTTACAATGCCAAGTCATTAAAAAAGGCTTAAATGTAAGCAATGCTTTTGATACATTTGAAAATAAGAATATCTGGAAATACAGATTTACTATAAAAAAAAAAAGATTATTAATTGATCAGTAACAATATGGCTTTGGGCCAGTGAAATGATCATGCTCTACAGGCTCAAACAGAGGTTTATCCATGCAACGCGCTTTACCATAGAGTCCTAAGCATCTGGCGCTTATAGGTCATCAATGTTATATGCTTTCATTTTAAAACATACATGGCTAATGAACTTATAAAATTCCAAATGTTACTGCTTTAGTCATAGGGTTATAATTATGAATATAGCATTGATTGAACCAGCTAAGTTTTTTTTTTATTCTTAACAATTTCATTGCCATAAGAATGATCAAGAGAAAAGTCTAGTGAGTTGGTTCATAAATTCATATCATGGAGTAAATGGGGAGAATTGTTAAAATACAAACCTTGCCATTTGGTGTTCTTTCACAGCTTATTTAATTAAGTGTTATTATGATATCAATGACAATGGCACCCATTTGACAATAAACAATGTCCAGTTTCTTACCTGTCAGTCGGAAGGAGAGCTACAGATCTGCTGACTGCTTCGATGACATCCAAGATACCATCACTCTCTAGATCAGCCAAAGCATCTTTCAGCGCCTTCTTTCCATTATTGACTCCAGACACTTTCATCATGACCCTCTCCACCAGTCTCCCACCCTCTCTCATCTCTACCCACGGATCCACGGAACACTCAAAGATGATGAAGATATGATGACCAGTCTCCTGGAGGTGTCTAGAGAATGCAAGGTTTCCAGCACAAGAGGCTAGAAAACGGATGACCCTGTCGGTAATATCGATGGCAAAACGTTGAGGTCTGCAAAGTCCTCTGATGAAACAATCTCCAAACAGTCCAGTCAGGTTTTCATCAGTGATGTCATCAGTATTTACAGCTGCAACGACCCTAGACTTTGGAACAACAAAATGCCAGGTTTCTTCTTCCGTCTTCTTCTCTTGCTCCATCTCCCCCTTTCCTTTCCTGCTTTCTTGTCTCTTCATTCTCTTTTCTTCCATCCTGAACCATGTTTCATCCATCCTGAACCTTGTTTCTTCTTGGGCCTGAGCGATAAGTTGGATAGCAGCAACCTCATCCTTCTCCTCCATAGGAAACACTCTATCTTTTGCAGACTTGAAAGACACACGTGGGGAAACTATCTTCTGGTCATGCACAGCTGGAAGCCCTGTGACTCCAGGGACGAGGGACTGCAAGTCAACCTCATAGGATGTTGCCACAATGTCCATGTTATCAGGAGAGCTTGCATCATCCTCGTCATCGGAGTAGTCTGAAAGCTGCCATAATTCATTGTCTTCCGCATCAATCATTCTACAATGCTGAAATTTCTTAGATCTGTTCCTGCTGTTCCGATGTCTGTGTTCTGCAAGAGAATGAGTGGAATGAAGATGTTAGTAAGCAAGCCTTTCTCTTCACTCAATAGTCTGACCATTTACCAAACCATCATTCCGGGCTAAAGTCAGGGTAATAATAATAATGCAAAGTGCCTTGAGCATTCAGCAGAGTGGATATGTGTTCTATATAAAATGCATCTATTATCATTATCATTTTTTTGTTATTATTATCATTATTTTCATTATTATCATCATTATTGTTATTATTATTATTATTATTATTATCATTATTATTATTATTACTATTACTATTATTATCATCATTATTATTATCATTATATTCATTATTATTCAAACAACTTCATTTAGATAGTCAGCCCTGTTTTTAATAGTTAATCTCCCTCTGTCGATTTTTTTCCAATTGATCTCAAAAGTACATACAAAAACAAATATTTCAATATATGTACCTTATGTGGAAAGACCATAAAAATCATTATCTCTATGGATGCGAATTCTAAGTAGCTGGATATACAAAAAAGAGCATGATAACTATTCATAATTTGCGGATTTGGGGCGACTTGGTCTGGAATCAAGACCCTGAGGAGGCCACAGCGTTTGAGTAGAACAGGCCTAAGCAGGTCTAAGCGTCCATTTGGAGAAATGGCTTGGTTATTGGATGTGAGCACTATGTATTCTTTTCCTTTAATATAGCGAATTGCAATTCGTCAAGTTCCCATTCTCATTTATACACAGATGATCTTTCAGACAACATAAAACAACAAAAAAAAAAACAACGCTGAGGGCAAGACATGAATATGTTTTCAGAATAAATGTAACATTCACTGTGAATTGACCAGACAAAAAGTGTACAAAAATCTGTAAGTACCTCTTAACCGTTCATAATTACTCTGATAAACAATAGAGGTAAAACTTTCCCGCATGGTCTACAAAGAAGTGAAGATGCAAACAGCACATGTGGTGCATTTTTGGCAGAGTTAAAGGGAAGTAAATTTCTACAGTCCTGACCAATTAGTTACAGTGGGGAGTATATAGAACCTGACAAATTTATGCATGCAAATATGCATTTGACATGCATTTTAAATGGATGCATCCATATGCATCAGATTTCTATTTCCTTGATTTATTGAAAAATACTATTGCATTATTTTGTATTACCATTGTTTTTTCTTTTATATATGATTCATATTTGAATTCATATTTGACTTTGATTATGCATTTGTCAGGTGGTATGTACTCTCCACTGTATGTATGAGCAAGAGCTGTTTATTTTGTCCACTCTGTTTTTCTGTCACGTTCACAAAGTTACCTGAGCAACTCTTCGACTTAGCAGAGGTTTGGTAGGTGTTTCTAGGAGTAGCTTGGATGACATCATACTGGATTACACTCTCGGCTGCGTCATCCTTTCCACGGTCTCTCCGCCTTCTTGATCGCTTGCTATTTTTCTTGCCGAAGTCGGCTGCCACTACAATCTCATCACTCAGTTCCGTGATAATCCCGGAAGACTTCGCACTCTTTCTGGCTGGTGTCATCTTTGGATGGGCCGACGAGACCAAGAATTCCGCAGTGCCTCGATCGGATGTATGGCTGGGACCAAGACGCATGTACTGCTCCTGAATGATGTAATGGTTGCCATGGTGATCTGTATCTTCCTTGATCTCCTCAATGACTTCCCATCTCTTGGCTTTGTTCAGGGAGAACATCAAGAACTGTGAGGTCTCATCTAAAAAGTGAAGTAATGAATTACATTTTACCAATGGATACAAAAGGCGGAATAATCAAGAAAACAACAACTGAATTTGTGCAAATGCATACATACACTGAATGTGACAAATGTACTATTGACAAGAAAAAAAATGACGCATTTTGATTCCTTATGATTGATTTAGAGAAACTTTAAAGATTAGCCCACAGCCTTCACTAAGTTTATTTTGATAGGCTCAATTCGAAAGGCAGTGGGCCAGATGCTCATACCAAAAAGCTATGTGAATACTGGTGTACGTCACAATATAAAACCAGTAAAATAAACTCGAAATATTAGATTTAGCGGCTTGTGAGAGGGTAAAACTGCTCAAGAGGACTAACACTGATACATGTACGGTAATACTCTTTCAAGATAAAAGTTCTATTACTCTATAAATCTTACCAGGATTTGTATTGAACGAGTCCTTCTGCAGTTGTCTTTTAAGGTGCATCTCTGCCCGTTTCTTGGATTCGTGACCTGGCGCATCTAGCTTGGTCTTCACAACAACACTCTGCTGAGCACAGGCATTCTGGTAGGGAAATGGAAGACGCCTGACTTTATGGTTGGTGTTGACACCAAAGCGTGATCCTTTTCTGTGCACCATTTTGACTTGAGATCAAATTCACTGGTTCCGGGAGAAAAAATTGGAGGTTGAAGTGGAAGCCCTAGACCAAGTTCTGTAGAGAAATAGAGAAAAGAACACTGAAGTTTACAAAATCTGAAAATGAAACCCTTGATGAGAAAAAACAAAAATGATTATGAAATGCATGCATCATTTTGATGGCGTGGGTTTGAATCCCACCGCTGCCACCATGATGAGCTTTAATTGTGGTGGTTTGACTTTTGAGGTCCACAAAAGAACATAACAAATAATTTGATTCATGGCGATGGGTTAACTATTGATCAGCCATGTTTATTTGATCTGCAACAACCCAACGATATCGGCGCATATCGTAACAGCATGTAGATAGGTTATTCTATTTGAAATACAGAGGATATTAATCCTTTTAGTTTTAAGGCGAAGAAATGATTAACACGTTGGAAATGTAAGATACATTGCAATATAGCTGCAGAACAGCAGGGGCTGAGCAATCATTTACGTACAAATGAATACTTGCATTTTTTTTCCCCAGCGATCCTGTGACCTTCTTTGTCGGTACTTTTTGAAAGTCAAACTATCTCAGTCTCACTCTCAGTAAGTAACTCACACAGTCATGATCATCGATATACCCCCTCCCATATTTAAAGTTTAAACGCAACAATAATACCTCCTTGTGCTCAATACTCTCACTTCTTTGTGTCTTAATATAGAAATTTAGACTAATTCCTGCCCAGTTCAATAACATAACAACCACGAGCTACCGAGGGTTAAACGGAGCAGCAACTCCCGGGCCCCCGTAAGTCCCGGCGTAAGCTCAGTTGATCTGCCGCTACAAGTAGCCTGTGTTCTCGCACAACTAGACGATGAAACTTTGGAAAAAAATATTCAATTCATTCATAAATGATTACCTTTCCTTACTTCTTGTCTCCTCTCGGACTTCGTTGGCATCAAGTGCTTGATATCCCTTTGTTGATCCATGATTTATATACTATATTTTGCAAGTTTCACGATATTGTGCAATACCAACCACAATCCCGGAAGACACCAAAACATATGAGCAGAAAATTGCAAATGACATCATTGTAAACATAGATCAAGTCCATTCATACTGCTAGGTACGTAGGTATTTTGCTTCAAAAATAGTAATTGAAAAAATCCTTCGAAGTACTTTGTTTTCGTTACAAAAAGTCTCAATTGCAAGATCCAAAATGCTACCTAAATGATCTATGATGTACATCAAGTACATATATTGTGTTCTAAAAGAGCTAAAATAAAAAATAAGACCAACATATACATGTATATAGGCACCCCGTACAGGAATAAAAGCGTCCATGGTACACTTTTCATAGATATGTTTTTGGCGTTCTTTGTTGTTGTTTTTTTCATCCATCTGAAGGTTGAAACATAGGTCAGACAGGTCATAACATAGCTTGATTTGATAATTTTTTAATTGGAAAAAAATCGTATGAATAGAAACATTATGAGAAATGAATGTTTCGTATCGTATCGGTCATTATCAAGCTTGAAAAATAATTCCATCCACATATAATAATATAAATAATGCTGCTAATATTGCGCACTCCCCCCTCCTATCAGGCAATAATAAACAAATAGATTGATGAATAAATAAACAAATAAATAAATAGATAAATAGATAAATAAATAAATAAATAAATAAATAAATAAATAAATAAATAAATAAATAAATAAATAAATAAATAAATGAATAAATAAATAAATGAATAAATTGGTTCCAGCTTATCTGATCGTGTATGCCACGTACGGTCATGTGCGTAAACGATTAACGAAGATATCACATGACGATAACAATGACTCATAGCATAACAAAGTGTCCGCTTGAACATGTAAACAGTTTTTTTTTATTTATTTATGTAGAACCTGTAAAAAGTTACAATATAGCACCATTTTCAGTAATTTACACCCGTATGATTTTTTTTTTTTTTTTTTTTTGCTGAGCGTGTATAGGTGCATTATTGCACCTTTTCGAGTTTTGCCGCAGATTTCAACTTTTCGCAAAGGTTTGTACTTTATTTTCATTATGTGTATACATTTGGTATTTGCTTGATTGATGCATTTTAAAGTTATTATTCAAGCCCACAATTGAATTCAATACTTGATCCGTTATGCTATTTTGTGTAAACATATTCATCAGAAACTATTTGAGTTTTACAAAATAATGGAGCTGTACTTTTAATGACAATTTGGAACGTTTTGGCAAAAAGAATGCATTGACCAATGAACGTCATATGTATACAAAATATTATCTGCTCGAGGGTTTCGAAAGTTCTGACGGCCTAATGTCCATCAGCCAGTATGAGCAGGTACATAGGCTAGCTCTGTTAGTAGATCGTCTGGCTTGGAATGAAGCGATCATTCATAATGCGGGTGTGATCCCCCACCGTGACTGTTGCGTTGTTGTTGTGGGTTTTTTTTTAAGTGGTCCAACATTGCACCCTAAAAGGTGGTCTCAGTGTTGCATTTTTTTGCACCCTTAACCAATTCAGGATGAGAAATCATTTACAACCAAATCAATTCTTTCCTAAATTGGTAACAGTAACATTTCAAAATCATCTTCTTTTTAGAACGTTCCATTAACCATATTGAATCTTCTTCGTTAAAAGAGTGTTAAAAAGTAAAAAGTTGCAAATTTGCGTAGAAAATATAGTAAGAATCTATGACCATTTGAGTGATTATTTCAATTTAAAAATACTCTGCGTCCAACGACTAAAGTGAACAGCATAAGAATAGTCATATAGTATAGATTTTTTTCTGCTCATGCCTCTGGTAAATTTTTAGAACACTACATCACAAGTTATTTCACAAAACAAATAAACTTGTTTTATCGTCCTGAAAGGGTTAAAGGTGAAAATTCGCATTTTTTTCTCAGGATGAAGATTAAGATTTTCCTTCGTTTTTTTTTATTAAATATTAAATGGCAGCAATCACACGTTATCTCATAATTGGTTTAGTATCTCCTCCGAAACAGTACCTAAAACCTATTTTCGTTAAAATCAGAAATTAACGCGCATTCCTAATTGCCTGAGCACCCCAGGTTTTTTTGTTTCGTTTTCTTGCTTTCATTCTATTTATACATTTTCATTTTTACTGACGTCAATCGGCACAAATCACAGTATATTTACATTATCATAATTGACACATTCAGAGTATAAGAATTATAAAGCAAGTAAACAAATAAAAAGGGCAAAGTAAAGAGCAAGGGGTACGTGTTGTCATAGAACTTTATGGGCATTTCGTTTATTCAGGATAATTTGACTCTGCAGGTAAATTGGCTCATCCCTGTTCTAAGAGGTAGAAAGCTTCCATGGGTAGTACAGCATGGTTGTATCTTGCAAAATCTTGCCTGGAGAATATAGTATTGGGTCTTACTAGCGGGCATCCGCACGTTTTCTTTGAAAATTATTGAAGTTAAATGTCAAAATTTTGAAGCAATTGTAACCAAATCTTGAAGATTATGTATTAAAGTGTCGTGTGTTAGTAATCGGTATAGTAATCACAAATTTACCTAAACCATGTTTTGAACAATCAAGGTCACCATTTTATCTCTAGAAGAAATTGAATATTGAAGTAAATAATTATAATATCCAAAGTCATCCCTATGCAGCAAGAAAGGGAAATATAGTATATACTTTATGATTTAATATATAATTTGGGTATATTTATAGACGCTTTCACTCTTGCTGACGGATATCGATAAAATATATTCTAACATTTTTGGTATATTTCTGGACTTTTGTTAGGCCTTCTATGTGATTTTATTACATTCTCTTTCTTACGCTGTCATAATTCTTGTCCTTTGTTTCTTTTGTATTTAAACGATTTGAATATTCTTCAAATCTTTTTCCTTCCCTAACTGTATTTCAATCATAAAGTGTATACTAAATTTGCCTTCCTTGCTGCATGGGGATATGACTTTGGATAATTGTTTACTTCAATATTCAATTTCTTCTAAAGATGACTTTGGTTTTTCAAATACTTCTTCAACAAAAAATGGTTTAGGTAAATTTGTGATTACTATTACAACATATTATGTGACCAGCACACGATTGTTTCCCATCATGACACATTAATACCATAATACATAATCTTCAAAATTTGATAACAGTTGCTTACAAATTTTGAAATTTCGCTTCAATAATTTTCAAAGAAAACGTGCGTTTAGTATTTTATTTATTGCACTTTGATCGAGATCAAGGCAATACGGTCACCTTAGATTAACAATTATAATTATCAACAGCGCCAATTAACCATTTCGAATCATGTAGAATTTTTCAAAAGTGGATAACATCGAAAGGGCACCCACATATTCTAGTAAAAAGTAAAAATATTTTATCATCATGAGTTTCAAAACGGAAAGAAAAGAGGAATGACAATAAACACGAAAGAAAGTGACGCACATCTTGATGAAAAACATCGCAAATAATGGGATGGGGTGGAGGGGCTGAGTGGAGAGGGGTCGAAGAGAATGGGGAGGAGAAAGGGGGAAGGAGAACAAGAAATGTTATTGATTCGTCTACGACCATAATCGATTTGTTTCCAAGCCGTATGTAGTAACCGCAGCAAAATACCAATATAATGAGTATTAATATCACATTGCATCAAGATTCATTAGATCTTGCATTCAAGAAATTAAACACGCTCCCCTGATTGGTGGTTTAAGCATAATTTGACAAAATATCATCATCTGGAACAAAAATGTGCCGTTATGACTTCCATCTTGGGCATAAATTCCCCTAATACATCGTCCCAATCTTCAATTGATTTCATTGTTCTCCACGACAGTCCTCCATTTTGCCCTACGCGGCGTTTCGTTTTGTTCCCAAGAGCTTTATCGATCGGGGGCCATTTCTAGATCTCTGATCGACCCCCTCTAAAGCTTATGGTATTGCGTGGTACATCCTACGAAGACACCGGCTTCATCTTGGAATACAATACCCTTGCATCCCTTTACCCCACCCCACCCAAGAGAAAGTTCTTGGTGCATACGTAACACCGCAACGCGATTACGTCCGCCATTGCACGAAGTCGGTACCAGTGTTGCAACAAATGCATTCCACCTTATAACCCAGGAAAAATTCTTCTAATGGATAGATAGAGACACTAAAGTGGAATAATATCTCGTGGATCTATTTCTTGGATTTATATATGGGATTTTTAAGATGTGAGGCATTGTAATGCGAGCACAAAGTATCTGATGATGGCTTTTGACTTACTTTGGAAAGTACTACTCTTGCGCAGAGGGGCGCAGAATCCGTATCTTCTAGGCGCCATCTTGTTTTCTTTTGTTATTTTCGCCACAAATGGTAGGTTTCATTTTAGTTGAATAAAAGTGATATATTATTATTATTGGGTAATCTTTAATAAATAAACATTTAGTAATCACTTATTAAATTCCCCTATCTGCCAATATTATACATGCAGACAAAATGCGAAGTTCTTTTAAACATGTCTGTCAAATTTATGAATCGTTCGATTCTTACTTTTAGAAATACCTTTGTTTTTGTCTCAAAGTCTCTAATGATATATGATTTCCGATATATCTCATCCTATATTCCTGTATCCCTCGTTGTCGTTCCTTTTCCCAATTCTGTCACTTCTAACACATTTATGTTTATATTGTCTCAAGCGTGAAAAGGATGAGCAGAAGAAAAGTATCAAAAGGCGACTAAAAGAAATAGTTCTGTTTTATATGTTAAAAAAATATATCAGTTTAACTCGCATTTATGAAACTACCAAGTTCACATTTTGATAATAATTACAATGGAAGTAAATTCATGTTTCATTTGTTTGAGTAAGTTCAGACCGTCATGTATTGTAAAGAGCGCCCAGGGGCGAATGATAAAGTTATTGCCATATAAGAACGTGTAATCATTATCATTATTACTATTATTATCATTATTATCATTATTATCATAATGATTTATAACACCTAAATGAGATTTCCGTCAGTTTTAAGCCTATTTATGATGCATGGTGAATTTACCTAGAATAGTCTCAGGCTTATTTGATCTTCATAATGATATAATTTTCATTGTGGCCAATCGTGGCCAATGAACATGGTTCAACAATATTTAAACTGCCAATAGTCTTTGTATATATAATTTGAAGAATTACAACATGATTACTTTTCATAATAATGATCATTGTGTACTTTGCAAATCGGGGTTTTCAAAATTTCGACTTCTACAAAGTAAAACACCAGACAAGCGTGTTAAAGCACTAGCGCTTAACGAGATTCATTTTTAATGTATATCAGTGATAACTCCAAAGTATCCCATTGCTAATTTATTTGGACATTAGATTAAAACTGATTTACTTCATCGATGATGTTGCAAAATGATATGAGCACCGAGTGGTTGTTAAATATCTATCGGGGTTTCGGCAGTAAAAGCCTATCAGCATTGATTTTAAATTGAGATGAATATGGCTCACTTGATAAAAGAAAAACGTACAAAATAGCAGTTCAAATGCTGAAACAAATTGAATTTACCATATGAGTGCAAATTAACCAAATTAGAAAAGTATATGTAATGTAAATCATTTTATATTCGTTTTCATTCTTCTCTCAGGTGAAAGTGTGTATAATTTTCCAACTGTTTGTGAAAGATTTCCAGATATTCACTGTCCAAATGGAGAGTGCATAAGGTAAGTCTTTACAATTTAATCAATACAATTACATCAACAATATATCATTATTATTTATTATAATTATCACCATTATTATTGTTATTATTGTTATTATTATCATTATTAATATTATTGTTATTATTATTATTATTATTATTATTATTATCATAATCATTAGTATCCTTTCCCCAAGTTTATTTGCATTCAGACATGCACATAAACAGAATATATGCATTTTCAACTCCCACTGGAGTATTCCAGCAAGTCGCTTCGTGGCTCACATTGAGCTAATTTGGCCATAGCGGTCACTTCCAACTTGGTCTCCAATCGCACTTGGGTCAAGTGCAGCATAGTTTGGATGAATTTCTTTCTGACGGAAACCTTTCATTCATAACAAGAGACTTTGTCATCTATAGAAAATGCAATTTGGACTGAATGGGCGGGTTTACTTATATATTCAAATTTATGTGCGTTTAACGTAGTTACGTGGTATTCCATAGACCGGTTGATAACAATAAAACTACAATAATTGGAATCCAGTTTGCATACATTACTTGTTGCTATGTCGGTCAAGCCGAGGGCAAGCTTTCTAATTGTCAAGAACAACCTTTATGTTAGAGGCATGCATAAAATTTGCATCTATTAGTAAACCCGCCTATTAGTTATATTCTCGTGCTATGCGTTTTTTCAAAAGGATATGTCCTTATAAATAATGATAGTACCAATGGATCCACCTATTATATGACAATAATTTCGTTCTATCCTCTTTTCTTATGTCGTACAGATATGAGCAAATAAAATGTGAAAATGGCCAATGTAACAACTCAACGGGTCTCTGTGAATGTGACCCATGCTGGACAGGCAAAAACTGTGATATTATTGGTGAGTATAATTATTTATCTATTCTCTTCCAAACCATCTTAAATGTTTCTGATTTATATAAACGAATACCGTTGTGTTTTTCGCTTGTTTTAACTTAAATCAAAATGAATTATACAATAATGAGCTAAATAGGGATGCTGTACTGTCAATTTCATACACTTTTTAAAATGCAAAATCCAAGCAATTAATTTTTATCAAAACAAAACATACACCCTGTCTTATTTGTAATGAGCAATAAACAACATTGAACATTTATTCTACTTATATTTTCCCCGGCCAATTATGCAGTATTCTTATTCAATTTAACATTTGGGTCAATCATATCAGACGATATCTATTAGCGGCGTCATTCAGTCATTCAATTTCATATATGTTCATTTCAATATTTTTTCATAAACTTGACCGTGCAAATTCCAAAAAGGAACATATCACTTCGTAAATGGTCATCCAAGTTTGTTTACATACACTTCATATTGTCAAGATGCATTTTAAATCATGTATGTTTTTTTTTTCTTATTATGTAGACAGAACGTTTGAAAAAAAAAACATGATGCCTTTTTTATACAAAAGTTTGATTTTCAATAATCGCGCGCCAATTGTTTCCGCTCCCATTCGTCGTTAGAATTCGTGAAACGGCAGCCATGTTTAGAATCTGTATTGTGGTTTGGATATAAGTTTGAATTACTACCATAAGTTAAAATCAATTGATTGAATACGCGAATTAATTAAGCTCAAATTTATGCACATGTACATTATAATTGTATGCTACTAGCATAAATGTTGCTAATCGCTGTTCTTTTTCTCGGGAACCACATCTCATTGTCCTACATGCCGATTCAATTTTGCACCCCTGAGGAACTGATGTGCAAAATACTTACACCCCCACCCCGAAAACAGTAAGGGAGCCTCGACTAAAATTGAATGCCCCCTTCAACAAATTTGGGTCCCTGATAAACTCATCAGCAAAGGAATATGCCATTAGCTAAAATTGCCATAAATAATTTTATTTGAGTACAGGTAGAATGTAAAAAAAATGGGAAATTGTTGAAGGCAATTTTCAAAAAGAAGAATGATACAAGGATGACGGAAATATGTTAGCAGTCAAACAAGGTTGATTAAGGGCAAACCACTGAATTGCTTTCCTGGGCCCCGTAACATAAATGTTTGCGATTAATCGCTATTTGATTTTGCAAACTTTAGTACAGGATTTGTCATAGACTTGCGATTGATATCAATCGCTATCAAATTAGAGATTAATCGCAAACCTTAAATGAAATTGAAGCGTTTCACACAGCCCTTTTGTGCAATCGTTTTTGTTTAATTTATACTAACATACTTCAAAATCCCTGAGCCCATATTTTAGAATTCGCATGTTGTTTGCGTGAATATGGACGATTAGCATTTCCTATAGATGAAATAAAGTGAAGTGAAAATTGACCCGGAAAGCCTATGAAATTATATCAAATCGTCTAAAAATAATTATGATAAATATTGTCATTGTGGTTGTAACCTTGTGATGGCCAGCCATAATGAGTCACAACTCATTTTGAAGGCGATTGATGAACGGTTCCCAGCTCAAAATGAGATTATGTACCAAAAAGTCAATTGTGAACACACGTCACAGATACAAACCGCCTCTCATATTTTTCACTATTAGCTCTTTTCCAATGACGCAGACCCAAATAATTTAACGACATTGCAAACATAGTTCATTGATAAATGATTTTATACACACATTGTTGGACCCGTTATTGATTGAAGCTTCATAAAGGTCTCGTAATTAATGAAATATTTAATCCTTGCTGCCCATGTTCGATTACGTTTGTGCAAAACTACAGCTAATATCCCTTTTTCAGTAATAATTATAATAATGAACGTTTTTTTATATAGCGCTTATCACTCGCACGGGGAAAGTCCCAAAGCGCTTGGAAAGAAGGATGAATAGAGATATAGAAATACTAATATTTTTGCCCTATACATGGATAATGGAATAAGTTAATAAGGTAATAAGAACAAGGAAAATGGTTAATTTAGTAACATCAAACAGGTTTGTTGCAACAAATTTAAAATGTTTTTATGTATCGGAATGTTATTATTAGTAATGATTATCATAGCGTGCTTATCAGGATGATGATGATTTTTATGTTTATCCCACTAGTAATTCCATTTCTGATTTGAGAATCATGAATGAATTTAGCATTGTCAATATAGTAATGAACAATTTTGTTAATTGATATTTCATGAATTACGATTTCCAATTCTTATAATCAACATAATCATTCAATTTGATATTTAAAAAAAACAACCCTGAAAACCTTTATGACTGGATTAGGGCAAGTATGAAAGCAAGTAGTATTTAGCAGTTATATTGACCGGATATTGTTATTCCCATGCACTAATAGCATAATGGGTCTCTTTTCTGCACTGAAAATAATCAAATTATAATAATTTTTGCTAAACAACAACAACAAAATTACCACCTAATCTAAAGAATTATGGGCCAAAACAAAGTAGGGTTTCCGTAAGATCATGCTCATCCAAGCACAAATGTCATGGCTATGTGAATGGGGAAGGGTTCTAGAGAATTGAAATAATTAAGTCATTAAACTTGAGAAGCATATTTTACCAAACTCTTGGTAAAAGGAGCATACAGAATTACCGTAACTTTTTATGTGTGTTACATCATGCATAACATATTGGATTACGGTGTTTTCTATCGCCAACCTCACCAGGTATAGTCGATGGACATACATTGTACAATTTGTTGTTAGACATTCTTCCTTTAAAACGTAAGGAAACCGTTAAATAAATGTATTGTCAGTAGGTGACGAAAAATAAGGTGATGAAACTGTGAGAATTTGAACAGAATCCGATAATCCGTTCAAAAGTTAGGAATTTTCAGTTTCAGTTATATCCGCTCTTGAGAATTCTTGAGTTAGCAACTTTGGCAGAATATGTGATGTGTTAGCGGATTACTTTGATTTCCTTTTATATCAATTTTGAAATAGGGTTTGATGTTAAATTCTTTGAATAAAATTTGTCGAATTGATAAGGCCATTTTTCTTAAGAGGGAAAGATAACACTTCGTTTACTTAAAAAAATCAATTTCGATTAGATTAGATGAATAAATGGAGAGCTGCCGGATATATGACTCACATATTTTGTCAAAGTTGCCAACTCAAGGATCCTCATCAGAGGGCATCACTGAAACTTAAAAAAAATCGCAACTTGTTTATAATCGGATTTTGCTCAAATTTTCAGAGTTTGATCGTCCTATTTCAGGGTTTCGTTTCTCATTTAAAGGTTACATTTCTTTAAAGGATATGTTCCTTTTAGTGTTTCGCTTATTGCCTCTGACTGAAGAACTTTATGACCAGAGCATAATTTGAAACAAATGAAAATTTAGGTCCATGCATTTTTACCGAGTTTCGTCCTGATGAAATATCATTTTGACGAGTCGCTTATGCAGTTACTTCTAAACATGTAAACTCTGACCATTAGTAATACAATTCCGATTGCTAAAGGAGAACATTATCAAAATGTTTAAATATGCCTTGCTTCAAAGTGTGTAATGAAAAGAGAAAACAATATGTAATAAGAATATAATACGAATATGATATCACACACAGATAGAAGGAAATTCTAACGGATAAACTATATAATTTCGAATTTAAATGGAAACTGGGGTACAATAATTTAAACTTATAATTTGTTGTGTCAAATCAAGATACATTTGAAAAACTGTTTCCCAGATAAACTGATAAAACCCTGTTATTCTATTAAAGAGATACTTTGTCCAAGGTCCATCTTTATCCTTATACTTCTTTCTTCCCAAGAACAGTGTTTCGTTCTTAACACGTTCTAAAAGCGGNATGATGATGATTTTTATGTTTATCTCACTAGTAATTCCATATCTGATTTGAGAATCACGAATGAATTTAGCATTGTCAATATAGTAATGAACAATCTTGTTGTTGAATATTTTATAGATTACTATTTTCCAATTTTTATAATCATTATAATTATTCTATTAGATATTTAAAAAAAAAATACCCTGCAAACTTTTATGACTGGATTAGGACAAATATGAAGGCAAGCCGTATTTAGCAGTAACATCGATTGAACATTGTCATTGCTATAAATTCACTAATAGTATAGAGGGTCATCTTTGTGCACTCGAAATGATACAATTAACTTTTTATTTTATAAAAAACAACAAAAACACACACCACCTATTCTTAAAGGAAAACCAACCCCTGGAATTGTCATACTTTCATTAAATGAAGATAAATCAGATGAACAAACTGTGAAAATTTGAGTAAAAGTTATGAATTTTCAAAGTTACAGAGATATGACGATCCCTATCGCTGATGGGGATCCGTGCGATCGGCAAATCCGGCGGAATCTGTGACGTCATGTCGGAAAACTCCTCATTCCCTTTGTATACAAAACTTCATATTTTCTCCCATTTTTCGGAAAATTCTACAAAATGCCAATTTTTGATTGGGGGTATAGCATTTCTTTATCGATTCTGCATGTATTTTGAGAAGGATCATGTTGCAACCTTACTCTAAATTTTACATTAATCAATGTTTTTAAATTATATGTACAAAGTGAATGAGAAGTTGTCCGACATGACGTCACAGATTCCGTCGAATTTGCCGATCGCACGGATCCACATGAGCAGCAGTGATCGTCAAAACTATGTGACTTTGAAAATTCATAACTTTTGAACGGGTTGTCCGATTTTGCTCAAATTTTCAGGGTTTGATTCCCCTTTAAAGTAATATAAACTTATTGATAAAGGGTTGTCCAGTAACAAAATGTATGAGTCGTGTTAATTACTTCATGAAAGTTAAAGCTTCCTTTCCCTTTAAAGGTTATTTTACTTCAAAGAATGTGTTAACTTTTGGGTTCTGTTCATTTTTTCGCATTTGACTGAAGAAATTTATAACTAGAATTTAATTTAAAAAACTGTAGGCCAATGAAATTTTGCCAAATTTCGCCCTGATTAAATAATAATGTAGAGTAGACGCTTCTAAATTATACATTTACTTCTAAACATGCAAATTTTGACCCTTATTGATATAATTCCGATTTCTAAATAAGAAAGTTTATCTAAATGTTTGAAAATGATTTGCTTTAAAGCTTGTAATGAAAAGATGAAGCAATAAGTTAAGATGGAATACAATATCAAATATAGAAAGAAAGAATGGCATTCTTCCTGGTAAACCAGAATCAAATTAAAACAAAAGTTTGAAAAATGCTTAAATTTTCGTTCTAACTTAAGATAGACCAATGAAACCCTGTTATTCCATCAAAGTGATACTCTGTCCAAGGTCCATCTTTATCCTTATACTTCTTTCTTCCCAAGAACAGTGTTTCGTTCTTAACACGTTCTAAAAGCGTTCCGTACAATTGTATAGATCAATAAATCGATCGCTTTCACCCAGCCCGTACTAACCGTTCACTCTCAAACCAGGCCTTATATGTGGTTCCGCCACACCTTTTGGCCAGCGTTAACCAAATTCGTTTTATGGATTCAATGCGCAAACATTCGCAGGGGAGATCCTTAGCTAACGCTGAATTATATCGGGTGACACTCGAAAGGCGGTAAGCCGCACAATTTAGGAAATCTGCCGAGCGCCCCCACCTGCGCACTTCTGTCAATGGGTATTTTTAAAATGATTTCAATTTACGCTAGATTTAGTAGATATCATTGGTTATCGACGGGTAAGTGTGACTGGGCATTTACGTTCGTATTCCTTGCAAGGCCGTATCGATTTTGCAAAACAAGGGTCTTATTTATCCTGCACTGCAACAATGCGATCAGCCCCATTCGTCCCCATTGTCAGCTGCAACTCGCCTTTAAATTATTAATAATACCTCACTATCGACTTCCATAACAAGAAGTATATGGTGACGTCACTCTGAACAGACGAAGAGTTGTCTATGCAAAATAGCCAGAATGCTATAGTGTTGCTTAAAGGATGGGAGGGTGGAGTGCTTTGTAAAGTCGATAGATTAATGAATAGATAGTTTGAACATGTTTATGAGGTACTTTGTAGAACATGGGACTAATGAATTGATGCGTTTGTACCATTTATTGACGTATAATTCTGAGATTCACACAAGCGGGGGGGGGGGGGGGGGGG
>BQKZ01000264.1:20602-32824 GCA_036244855.1 Temnopleurus reevesii
TCACTACGGCTCCAAAACCGATTACGATATCTCAAAAGCGATAAATAATGATCGATAATTTGTTTTTCTGGCTCGTCTGCTCTTGAGCACATCATGCGAGCACGAAGGCCGCCAGAAGTTTCCCATGCCGTGTAGCTGGGAAGCAGTGTCTCTCTCGCGCGCGGGCAAGTCTCTTTTAGCCGACTACGCATGCGCGCGAAAAAGTACTCTTCAATGGTACTATTCAATGGCAAACGGCTTTCTTAGCAAATCTATTCATTTTTCTCGCCTGTACACTGTCAATGCAACGATCTTAGTGTAAGGGATATAATAATGAATAGCAACCCCTATAAATATTGATTCTTATGAATAGGGATCTTAGGTCTTGTTATGAATAGCGAATATCTTCTGTGATTATGGAAATTAACTCTTATGAGTAGTTATGAATAGTTAATAGTACGAGTAATTATAGATGGCGATCCTCATGAACGATAACCCTTATGACTTGCGACCCTTATTAGTTATTAATTAGCTATCATTATGAAAAAATGTTCTTCGTGAATAGTGGTCCTTGTGATTAGCAAGAGTACCCCGATTTATATAAATTGCGGCCCCGGGCAAATAGGAGCCCGGAAGCGACACGACTCAACACGATTCTTGGTCCAGTTGAGTACTTTGTGATTTCAATGGTATGTCCCTCATTATTCAGACGTAGTGAGTCAGGTTAATCAAGACTCAACTGGAAAACTAATCGTGTTGAATCATGTTGCTTTCGGGCTCCTATGTGACATGGACTTCAAAAGACTCTCAGTTCAGTAAAGGGAAGTCTACCCAAAATAATATGTTAACATAATCAGAACATTTGTTTGTTGAACAGAAAAAAACAAACGTTTTAGCTAAAGAGGAAAACTGATAAAACAAAGTATTGAGTTTTCATGGTCTGTGAAATTGATGATGACTGTCACACACGAACAACTCACCATTATTTTATGTATAATTTTAGATATTTAACTGCATTTTATCTTGGTTAGATTTTTTCTTAAATTGTCGATTAAATTGCATTATTTTTAATAATTTTTATTTGTTTGATAAGTTAATTAATTTATTAATTATTATTGCCTTTGAGAAAAGGAAATACTGCATTCTTCACTAAAGGTTGCCTTTTCTGTACAAGTATTAACATTATTATCAAAGAACTTTTGCTATGAATTGCATCACCCTGTAATTATCAGGATTTGTTTGAAAAAAAAAATCCATACTATTATAGCGGCCGTCGTCCACCAGAGCAGCACACCACAATCATCATCCCAAATCAAAATGCAACAAATAATAACACGTGACTAAAATGACACAAAATAAACAGTTGAAGAAAACCTTTACCAGAATTGATTTGAAACATACACAAAATGAGAAGCCGGTAGACCTAAAAAATAATGAATAAATAATAATATCAAGTAGCCTCATAGTCACATCTGCCTTCAGAAAATAAATATGAACATTGCATTTTTATGGAAGTAATGTGTTTCTTTATCCTTCACTGGCCCGCCCGACTCCGTTTAGTAAGATAAAAAAAAGTGTTTTTATTTTTTTTTTCAATATCGTTGTTTTTACTTTGTCAATTTTAAGCAATTCAGCCTCTGAGCTGCCATTTGAATTTCTTAATAATATACCATTTCAAATCAAATCCAATCAAACCAAAATGAAACAAACCATTTTGCCTAACACATAGCCTCGTTTTCAGGTTTTTGACTTCTTTAATTTGTTTAATATGTTAAAGGAAATAAATTCAAATCATCATCATCATCATCAAACGGCACATTATAGAAAATGAGACGACGTTATTAGACAGCAAATAAATAAGAACCTGCATACAATGACGATATTGCGTGATTTATGGAAATATTCAATGTTTAGGAAATGACTTTTGAAATTTACTCCTTTTTCATCGAAATGATGAATTTGTCTTGCAAACTTTTGCTGCAGATCACCGTTCTTTTCCTTGTAATGAATGTTTAAAAACGTAAGTTCAAGAGAGCAGTTCAGTAATTGCTTTGCGCAGTTAGCGTCCTCACACATGGTCATTTCATCGTACAAATTATGGCGTATCATTGCCATATAGAAAAGGGAAAAGATCAAAGAGGTGTTGAGATATCCCCGTTCTACTTCCGGGACGAGTTGTCACGGCACCCCCAATTCATTAGAGAGGTTACGCATCTTCATCACGAACGGCAAAATCGGTAATCAATACCATTTGACCATTGTCTAGGACGGTCTCGCTGGTTGCCAGTGACAACAGCCGTGAAGAGCAGATTTCTACAACGGTCTTTGCTCAATCCCACGTCCGTCTTAGATGCAGGAACGTAGTCAATCAGATGCGGCCAAGCGTATCACGTGCCTATTCTGCAAATCACGTAACCTTTACCGCGGTCTTTGGATTTCGGCGTGAAAGCTCGATTCCCGACGTCACACTCAATTTGCATACTTCCGTGAGGCGAGTCGAGCGTAACAGAAGTTAAGAGCAACGGAGGGAATAGGACGGGTTAGCAAGAACGCAGGAATCTGACGAATTCTCCCGTCGTTGGGCCACTCCGTTGTTTAGCGTAAACTCGGGATTATACCTCTGTGCGAGAACAAAGGGTGCAGAAAGCACGCTCAACGATGGTTATTAAAGCCCCCGTCACATAGGAGCCCGGAAGCAACACAACACAACACAACACGATTCTTTGTTCAGTTAATCTGGATTAACCTGAATAACTGCGCCTGAATTAGGAGGGGCACATCATTCAAATCACAATAGGACGTGTTGCATCCAGGCTCCTATGTGACCTGGGCATAACAAAGACACAGATGCCCAACCCACATGAAAGCTGGTATTGGCGTCGATATCACGCGTCGGCTGATGAAAGGCTCGATCCACGTTTAAGGGGCCGCGGAACCGACTCGAGTTGACCATTCCACCATCCAATGAAGTGCGCTGCTGATCTCACAAGATAATCAATATTCATGAGGTGTCTTGGTCGAGCAGGATCAGTTACGTAATATCTTCTCCTTCCTTAATTTGTTTTGAGTTTTCTGGGCGAGCTCAAGTTTTATGGAAGTGTATATCGTATCGAATATTTTGCCTTACGTATTTACTTTTACAATGTTTTAATGGTCATATTCTTAATATGGAAATAATCCACCGCTTTTTATAATCATAAGAAATGTAGTGAGATATAAGCTCATGAGTAAATTCCTTATTAATATGACACGTATAGTCAGAATTGACTAGTGTGCCGTTAAACCTTAATTAAGAAGAAAAAAGACATTGTTAGTAAAGTGCTGCTCTCTAGTCACAAGTTTGTTTTTATATCATTCAAAAGTAGATGATAGATAAGGAACGCACGAATATGACTGTAAGGATGGTGGTGATGATGATGATTAAGATGATGATGCTGATGATGATTATGACGAAAATAAGAGGAATTGTTGAACGGATGGAAGAAAACAAAATAATGGAAAGAAACTGAAGAGATTTCTGAAATAAATAAACAATCTCAGACTAATTGAAAAGTAGCAGAAGTAGGAAAAATAGTAATAATAGGAAGGAGAGTATTAAGAAAAAGGATAAAAAAGAAGAACTAGAGGAGGATACTAAGTGAAATTTACCCCCTCTCCTTTTTATTGAGAAATAACGGGACATTACCAACGTTTTTTTTAGAGTATCAATATATTATGAGTGAATAAAAATAGATTTTGTATTAATTTATTTTGATGCTCCAAAGAAGAGAAGAAAAATCATGCATGTCGGCTTGAGAACGGGACAGTGAAGAGGGATGTAAAGGAGAAAAACAAGAAAAAATATAGGTAAAAGAAGTAAGACGTCATAAGGAGAAATATCAGAGAAAGATATGAAGAAAATGAAAGGGTGGGGGAAGAAAAACGTGGAAAACATAAACAAAGGGATCGAAGAAGATAAAATGTATCAAATTGATAAACTGGAGGAATAAATAAAATAACGAAACATATCGAGGACAACAGGAGGAAGTAACAAAAACAATTGCAAGGATATAAATGGGGAGGAGCAATAGAAGTCAAGAAGAAAGAAGAGATGTGATATAACAAGGAATGCATGTCGGCTTGGAATGCATGTGAACTTGTAAGGATTTATATAGTAAGAATACAAATTTATATAGTAAGAATACAAATAACCAAAGGGTGAAAAAGAAGAAAGGAAAAAGGGTGGTAAATGAACAAACTGAAAACAATAGGAAAAAAGGAGGAAAGCCGAAAAATAACAATGTATTGAAAGAGAAAAATAAGAACAAAAATAATATCGTTGCATCACATTAATAAACAAGAAAAAAAAGAATAAAGGAGAAAATGGAAAAGTAAAAAAGAGAAAATGAGATGCACACAAAGAATTTTTTGGGGAGTAAATCGCAATTTCAGAATAGGGCGATACTTTTTACACTCTTTAGGGAGTAAAAGTTTGGAGGATGCAAGGGTGTAATAGTTGGCCAATATTGTGGTAGTAATTTTACTCCCCAATTTATTTGGTCGAGTTCTGATTGGTCAAAATATAAATCTGCACGGCGTGCGCATTATCGGTCTTTTCACATCGGTGGTATTTTCAACGGATGTGCGAAGCGAAAAAAAAAGAAGAAAAAACGTGGCAGCTGGAGTTCCATAACATCGGCAAGACTTTAGCCCGAAAGGAGAGTTTGGACATACATGTATCTGTCTTCCTTACAAGTTCACATCGGAGGTTTGTGCAAGGTGTAAAAACGTAAGATTCATCATTATCATTATTGATTCACACGTACAGTATAAGTTTAAAATTTGCACAGCTGCATACAGCAGTCCCACATATTCATATTTATTGATGGGTTTGCCGTCAAGTAATTAGGAAAAAAGCTCTGTACTACTAGTACTAGTAGAGATTATTGACATTGTTTTATTTTTGTAGAGTTAGAGGGTAGCACCTGCTGGCCTCCACACTGGGTTTTTACTCTTCACTTTTCGATGAAGTGTGGCGGGTTCTTTTAAATTCTTGAGGCATTATCTAAAATTATTCCTTTTACAGCATACTGTACTTTAACCCATAACCTGCTGTGGGCCACTTTTGTGGCCCAAGAACTTGAAACTGTCATACCAAATATCTGTGTGCATGACAAAAGGATACAAAACTATTAAGCATGAAACACTTTCTCAAACATCCATTTTATATTAGTTGTCAATAGTCATTCACGAATCTGGGCTGAAAAGAATTCTTCCAGTAGCATTACACAATGGACTGATATGTTAGGGTATGTGTCGAATTCTTTTCTAGCTCATAATTGATATACACAGAACTTTAGTACATGGCTTTGACTTTCAGTTTGATTTAACTCCTAATTACATATTCAAATCATTGTTTTAGCAAAGACCATTTCCAAAAAAAAACTGTAATACCTTTTGCAATGATATCGTACATTATTTCAGAGTAAGTTGTGTAAATTCCAGCATCATACCAGTAACATTTTTAACAAAAATAAAGGTCAAAGTAACCTATGTTTTGTGCGGAATTTATTGCATCAAGAAAAGTGTTCAGCAGTTTATGGGTTAAAAATGGGATTAGGGTTGACCTGTGCACTATATCACTTCTTGACACAGATTTTTCATGTTAAACTTTTTTTTAATTACAAAACACATGTTTTCCATAGACCCAGCCCAAGATATCTCGGTAACAGCAAGTGCAATTTGATGATCATCCCAGGATAAGACTGTCTTGTTGCGGGTACTGTTTAATGTTATTGGCATTAGCAGCCATAATACAGTTTTATTTGTTCTTTTTTTTTAACCAGCTTCTGAAAGAATTCAAAGACCAGTTCCAGATGAAGAATCTGGAGCATGAATTCTTGCAGTTTCTCCAAGGAGGACATCATAAAAGAAGCCAAGAGACACCCTTCATGCAAGGAACTAATTGAGATGCTGTACCACCAGCTGGAGGACACTGTGTCTGAAAGAACCGAGGAAGGTAAGATTTGTTAACCCTAAAAAGGCCGGAGAAGGGAGGGGGTTGAATCAACTAAAAAGCCCGGCCATTTTAGGGTTTAGCCAGATTTTATATGCAAAAATATTGAAATGAGATGAAGATTATCAGTACATCCTCAAATGGATGTTTTCCTCTTTCACGTAAGGTTTTTTTAAATGTAGTTTGGGTACATTATATTATATTTACAATATAAAATTTGTCAAGCTTGGAATGTTTTTTTTTTCTTTGCCTCTAAAAGAGGATTTATTGGTTAACATCCATACACAGAACAGTGACAGAGAACACAATTAAACGAACATGTACAAAACATTTTTGTATTTCAACGATATTGGTAGTGTGGCCAACGGAGCAATGGTGCATGAAGACAAAAGATATACATTGACTCTACAGTGTCTCCATGCATCAGCGCTCCGTTACCACCACCGTGTTCATGAAAATAAGAGTCACATAACATATCATCTGAAAAAAACCAACAACAAACAATACGTACATTTACAATTCAAAGAAAATCCAACGTTTCCTTAGGCACTTTGTCTTCCTTTCTTTTTCGTACTTCTCTTTCAAATATATATTTCAGTATATCGTCTTTTCTTTCTTTTCTACTTTTATTACGTTCTAGAATACATTTATGTATCGTCCAAAAGGCGATCGTAAGAACTAGATTTATATCTTTTTTCCTTATTAGAAGATGGGATGTACTGATCCTAGTATCAAATTTGAAAAATTTAGTTAACATGTATTGTACATGGTTGAGAATTGATTTATGTAATCTGCATTCAATAAAAGCGTGAATGATATCTTCTTTAACATTACATTTGGTACACAAATTATCGTTTTATATATCCCATTTAAAAAGATTGTTCTTCACAGGTAAAAGATTATATAACAAGCGTAAATTAAATTCACGTAGCTTATATTCTTTGATATGTAATAGATTGCATTTAAATACATATGACCAATTTATATCAGAATCAAATTTTGCTTCCCAGTATAGACAGCATCTATTTGTGAAAATATTTTTTGAAGGAATAAATGTATAAAAAGTCTTGCTACTCAGATCACTAATGCATTTCATGGTCTTTCCAATAATCAATTGTGGCAGCACAAGACTTTTTTGTTGCGCATTATTATAAGAAAATTCTTTTGGTTTCCATGTCATCGGAATTGCTTTTTTAAGTGTTGTATAGTCAAAAATTACATCTATTTATCTTAATTTTGGACATGATATTTTTGACTGATTTAAAGCCATTATCTCCGGTAATGCCAGTGAAATAAACTATGCCACTTTCGTACCAATCTTTAGAGAATAAAGAGCGATTATTAAACAACACGTGTTTATTGTGCCAAATGATTTGAATTCGCACGTGATCATTGTTGGGATTAAATAATTCAATAACTTTTACTGTACATACTATAAGTTCTAATGAGTTCCCAGGCCTGTAATATTTCATCTTATATCCCTTACACTCAAATCGTTGCATTGACAGTGTACAAGCGAGAAAAATGAATAGATTTGCTAAGAAAGCCGTTTGCCATTGAATAGTACGAATAGTAATTTTTTTCCCTAGGGAAAAAAGTTACTATTTTCGCGCGCATGCGTAGTCGGCTAAAAGAGACCTGCCCGCGCGTGAAGGAGACAGTGCTTCCCAGCTACACGGCACGGGGAACTTCTGGCGGGCTTCGTTCGCATGATGTGCTCAACGAGAAGACGAGCCAGAGACTTGAAAAACAATCTATCAAATTACCATTAATACAAGGTAAGATTATTTTAATCTGCTGCTATAGACTACTTTATTTTTGTTGTTGTTGTTGTTGTAAGAAGGGATATAAAAGTAATATACAATGACTTGATTCTCGGTACTGGCTAAAAACTATTCGCACTCATGAGCGTCAGATAGTATCATCCTCTATATTGTGCTCATTCGTGCGAATAGTTTTAACCAGAACCTCGAGAGTCATTATATATTTCTATAATAGAATTTAGGAATATTCTTATCGTTAACAATTTGTAGGGCACTCATGGTGTAGTTACAATTTAACATGAGAGTAATTCCACCAAGGAGATCAAACCAATAAAAAGACATTCGTTTCCAAGTTTCGTTATTTTCGTTTAAAAGTCTTCCGAGCCACTTAAGTCGAAAATCAAACATTTGTGTTTTAATATCAATCATTCGAATTCCTCCATTTTCATAATATTCAGTAAGAGTACATCTTTTAATCTTTTCTATTTTATTGTTCCATATAAATTTGAATATTATATTGTTGAGAATTTTTAAAATATTTGTTGGGATAGTATCAACAATACTTAAATGGATTATTTGACTTAAAGCTAGTGATTTGAGAATAGTTACCCGCCCGAATAAAGTGAGGTTTCGCCTTGACCAGCTGTTAAGAGTTTGTTTTTTTTCATTTGATAATTTTCTGTTCCCATTCTAAGTTTAGGGCTTCATCATTATTACAATTAATGTAATTACCTAGATATTTAACTGGCTTGTTAGCCCACATTAAATCGTAGCATGTTACGATATACCTCTTTCTTGTATCCAAATCATTGCTGTCTTGTCTTTATTAATCTTTGGTCCTGCTATTCTTCCAAACAAATGTAATGCATTCAAAACTTCATAAAGTGAGTCTTCATCTTCGACAAAAAACAAAGTATCATCAGCATATTGGAGGAGTTTAAGTTGAAAGTCATGATCAATTACGTTTATACATTTTATCTTTTTATTTTCTCGGACACTGCACGCTAAAAATTCAGCGGCTATAACAAACAGAAGGACAGAAAAATGGCAACCTTGCCTGATGCCTCTTTCAACCTTAAAACACTTTGATATCCAACCATTAACTAAAACTGAGCTTGAAATATCTGAGTAAAGGACCAAAATCCATTTACGAAAGGATTCACCGAAATTAAATTTTTCTAAACGAAGATTGAGAAATTTAATATCTAAGACATCAAAAGCTTTCGTAAAGTCCGCTAACATAATTGCTCCTATGTTGCAATGTTTCTTAAAATATTCAATAACATCCTTTGTTAACCTTACATTACAAGCTGATAAACGTCCTTTTACGTAACCTGTTTGGTTTTCGTGAATAATTTCGTTGATAACCTTAGGTACTCTAGCTGCTAATACAGCTGCTATTATTTTGTAGTCATTGTTTAAGAGAGTAAATATCTGCAATCACCTTTTTTAAATAGCAAAGTATTAAGACCTTTACGTTGATTATCTGTCATCATTCCAGACAAGAAACATAAGTTTAGACTCTGAACAAGGAAATCTTTTAAATATGGCCAAAACACTTGATAGAATTCAATTGAAATTCCATCCGAACCAGGTGCCTTGTTTTTTGCATTGTAAACACGGCACGTTTACACTCATTGTGCGTTATAAGTCCTTCACATAATTGCATGCTTTCGTTTGAAAGCGGATGAATAATTTTGGACGTTACATAATCTGACATATCATTAATGCTTTCTCTATCATGAGTTTCTCCCTTATACAATTCTGAATAATAGTTAAAGACCAGAACTTGAACAAAATCAACCAGGCTTCAATCGAGGGCTTGATATACATATAGCATAAATACAGATGACTGAATGTCGAATCCTCTCCCGTTACCATAATAGAAAGCACTACATATAATTTGTCCGCCCTCTCCCAAGATGGTAGCAATGCAGGAGGTGGAAATGTGATCACAATGGTGATGACGACATGTTGTGTGCCGTTGCCTCGTTTAACTTCATTGATTTACACAGTTTACTTATGTACCTGACAAAAATAGATCTTACGTCGATGCATAAAATCGTCTATTAGTTACCAAGAACCTGTATCCAGTTAAAAATTATACATGATGTGCTTAGATAACTAATGAAAGATAGACCTGGGTATAGTTTTATGCACATCCTATCAATTATATTGCATAAATCGGGCCGAAAACACTGAATAGTGCGATCACTTTTCAAAAGAATTTGCCGGTATCGCTAATTTATTAACCAATGAGCACTACCATTGTTCATTGAGTATGCGCCTCCTAGGAATTGTATTCAACCCCGGCTCGTCATGCTTGTACGCGCTATTCATCATGATCGCTTCATTATTTACTTTTCATTCTTGAAAGATTATCTTGCTCTGTCATTCATGCCCTGAATAAATTACGACGGCTCGTTTCAAGAGTGAAAATCAAATTTACAATTTAAATCACGTTTTAAGGAATTTTATAAGACGGAGTATCATACATGTTAATTATACCAACTCTTTCACTATCTGAGCTCATCCTTCTTCAATTTTCAGACACATACGTGCTTTAATTTTTGTATTATTGGCGATTTTGTGTATCAATGTCGGGACTATTTTCGTCATATACATAAGTTAACTGTGTAAATCACTGAAGTGAATCAAGACAGCGGCACACAACATGTCGTCATCAAGTTTTTCCTCCCCCGCAAAGTTATTGATTCCGGCCGTGTTTGGGAGGGGGTGGACAAAAAGTTTTGACATGAATTTGTGCAATAGCAAAGTTGAAAGTAATTTTCAATCATCTTTACCTGTATTCTCCGTCATCTTAGTTCTCAATTGACGCATAATGTAGGCATGTGCGAATTCGGTCAAGCTGAGGTCTTTAACAATTTCTTCAAGTATACCCTCATTGCTATCAATGACCTTGTTATCATTTTCACGTTTCAATTGTGTAATATCCTTTTTCTTTGCGTTGCTTTTTTCAAGACCGAGAAAATATTTGGTGCTTCTCTCACCTTCTTCCATCCATCGTACACAAGCTTGGAATGTTGTTTATGTAGATAATGATCAAATTATTGTACTGGCAGACTGTATAATGAGGAAAAAAGTTTTGTTGATAATTGTGACATTTACAAACACAGAAGTATATAAAGGGTGATTTATGTGTAGCAGTAATCGAAATGTGTACAGTAATCAATAAAGTATGGTAATTTTCATGCCGTGGTTAGTGAGATATAGATATGATATCAACTTTTTTTAAAAGCAGCAATTTGAACACGAAGGAAAAGAAAAATTGTACAAATTTAGAGCATAATTTTGTTCAGATTGATTAATTTCATGGAAAGTTTAGTATATGATTTTGCTGCATTTTTTTAAGCAAGTGGTTTTTATAGATTTTGTTTATTGGAAAAATGACAAGGTACAATAAAACGTTATAATGTCTTTTAGACAACAAACATTTTGTCATCAATCCAATATCTCATAATTAACCTGAGTATTTAGAGTATAAACATTGCCATAAGGAGGGCATGGGTTTGAGCCTTGGCCTAAAGATGTAACAAAATGGGAGTTGCTGCTCCCATTCTCGGTGCATAAAGAGGAAATTGACCTAATGATTGTTTCTCACTATTTTGGAGGGTAAAACGAAATTGCGTCATACATTTTTATTGTCCACGGGTTTTCTTTTGCTCTACCCTAGTCGACCTAGTTTTTTGAATGAATAAAAATATATATTTTTTCTCCTATCTTAGAATTCAGCGCAGTCGCTTGTGCTCTCCTGATTTCATTGCTGTGGGCTGAACGGGATCAGTTATACGTCCTGGATAAGGTAATTATGTAGTATGTCACTTTACCGTTTTACCTTTTCTTACCCAGGGAATGGGGGTGGGTACAAAATGGCCCCTCTCTATAACTTCCATCACAATTCTGCCACACAAAATTATATAATATTAATAATAAGTGTTTTTTTTTTCTTTTACATTTGAGAGGTAAGATGATCCACAATTTCTTTAAAAGGTCCTAGTGAACAGTGTATCAATATGCAAAACTTTACCGTTGGGTAATTGGGTAAGTGAATTATTAGGTACTATATATGTCTACTATATTCAAAGCACAATGTGTGGAAATTTCAGAGCAATTGCATTCGTTTTAGCAAAGATATGGTTGAAAATAGAAACAAAGGAAATACAAAGAAAAGTAGTTCCGGCAGACGATTACTGTAATGCTGCCGACACATAATCATAAATATCTTTATATTGCATGTATTTTATTTGAATTGTTTGCCTTCGGTGTTTGTATTATAGGCATATGAATATGTTTTTCATAATTATAGCTCTTGAATTGCAACTTTTGCATTATCTGTCACAACACTGTGTAATAGTACTTTTAATTAGATTAATTTATTGTAAATTTTATATTTTTGGGTATTTCTTTTATTAATTTATTTACCTTTTTTTTTTTTTTTGGGGGGGGGGGGGGGGGGGGGGGGGG
>BQKZ01000264.1:61231-87386 GCA_036244855.1 Temnopleurus reevesii
TCGGGATCATATCGAAATTTTCTGCACAATGTATGACACGAGAATCCCAGTCCTGATCTGCGTGTAATATCCTATGGAGAAACTCCTGCGTGTATTAATCAATGGGGAAAATCATAGTTTTCTTAATAAGGAGGTCGGGAGTTCGAGTACCAGCTGTGACGTATTTTTTTTTTCATCTCTATTTTTTTTTCTTCATCATAGCTATCATTTTAAACACTAACATTAAGGACAGATCACCTAATTCGTCTACATGACGAATTAAATGTCTAGTTTTTATTATTATTATTATTATCTTCATTATTTTACTACTGTTAAAGCTGTTATTTTAAGATTGGCTCGTTTTCAAATTGCGATTATCTGTCCGATTTGACGCACGATCGTCTTGCGTAACACTTCCATGTTGAGCACTTCTCACTTACTTTGTAATTACGATTTTTGACAAGCGCACTCCTCACTTGCAACTCACGTACGATTGGCTCACTTATTGAGTGCGCTAGAAGTAGAGATCGTCACCCTACTTCCAAAAAGGCGCACAGACCATGTGCGGGACTCACTCTTCGAGCAATACACATGTACTTATTAAGAACTCCCCACTTACTTCTGCTCGAATTTGGAATTCACGCTGCGCCCACTCTGCACCTTCCAGAAATTGCGACGGCGCACGTCTTCAAAAGACGCACGTCCGGTTGTAAGAGAAGCTTTATAGGAGCCATCTTTATTTTCGTCCAATAGAAAAGCAGAATTACATTACAGGCATGTGCATTTCTAAAATGTAAACATCTCATCCTCATAATTATACATTGCTTTGTAGAATAATTTTACTGCTTGAAAGGTGGTGAACAGTAACAGCTCCTAAACTTCAGTCCATGTTTGTCGCATACCTGAGCATACCTTTTGACCATGATGACGATCTGTATGTGAACAAAAATAATTCCAATATTAAATTCACTTCCTAAGATATTCTTGAAATCAGAAATAGGCAAGGGGCATTAACAAAGAAAGACAGCAAATTATTAAAGAATTAGGCCTCCATTTAGTTAACTTAATTTCACTTAAATGAAAATTAATATAAAAAAAGTAATCTGAATACTAAGCTTTATTTGACAGAGAACAGCCCCGACCCCCCCCCCCCCCGGAAAAAAGGAAAATAAAAGAATGAACAATATCCTCCCATATTCCGTAGAAACAAGGACAAAATGTTCATTTGAAATAATAATAGCCTGAAGATAATTCAGCTTGTTGGACGCTATAAAATAATATGAGGATCGGCACATGTATCTTTGATGAGGACGTGCCCATCATGACCACGATCAATCATGATCCATCGTGATTACGTGAGCCTAGATTTCGTATGGAAAAAGTGTTGTACTTATGTTCATGACCTAAGTTTGTAATCTCTAGAATTACCTATACCCCTATCATAAAGGTCCATCTTGGTAATGTATATTTTCTCTGGATAGTACGTTTGGATTGCAAAAAGACGTCTATTACTTTCCGAAGCAGACGCCGTTAATCCTGTTTATTGCAGCACTACGTGGTTCCACGAACTAAAAAAAAAATGACGTTGGATTCCCACTCTTGCAGCGAGAGCCCGCGATTGCTTCACTAGTTTTTGTTAAATTTTTGCTTTACTTCCTACTCCCTCCCGAAAAATTTACGGTGGAAAATTGAATCAGTAAAACAGCATAGCTACCTTTTGACGGAGATCAACTTTTAAACGAAAAATCAAAGAGTTTGACAGTGATCAAAAGTTCGACAGAAATCACAACAACTGATTCGTTGACCGCAACAAGCGCGAATACGCTTCAACAAAGAAATCGTCGGAAACATTCCCGATTGACCTCTGACCCGAAAATGAGTTGCGAGTTCGCGCATATGCTGAATCTATCCGTGATCTCGATTATACGTCAATGTAGAAAACTTGAACATGAATGAACATGCATATTATGTTAACGAATGTATATGCTCCAACAAATTGGAGGTCTAGAGAAATTTTAACGACATGTTTAGTCTTAGAACAAAAAAGGAATGTTATGGTGAACAGTAAATAGTCTGTACGGAAATGTGGAAATGTTGCTCGAATCCGGAAGAAAGTATGAAATTTGGCAAAATTGTGTAATTTTGGGCGCTGATTTCAAATATTTCCGGCCACAAGCGATCTCACCACTGTATTGGCGGCCATTTTTTACATTCAAGATGGCTGCAAAAAAAAAAACAAAAGTCAAATGGGATTCATTGACTCTTAATGAGCTTAAGAAGCTGAAATTCGATATGCAGGGGTAATTTTGGTCACTGATTCCAAATACAGCCGGTCACAAGCAATCTGACCATCAGATAAGCGGCCATTTTGAAATCCAGGACGACCGCCATGAAATACTTCAATGGGGGTTCCTCAATTCTTTGAACACCTATAAAACTGAATTTTGTTATGAATGCAAATGGGTAATTTGGAGTACCGATTTTAAATATTGCTGGCCTCGAGCGATCTTACAAATGCTGCTGCGGCCTTTTAGAAAATTAAGAAAGAAATGCAATTTTTCCAATCCTGAGTGACATATACCATTAAAACAAAATTACCATTGACCATTTCCTTAAATTGTAGAAAAATGTGTGGTATACAGAGTTACAGTCCTGAAGAATCGCTTTGCCCTATTTTTACCCTGACTAAAGCTTCCGAAAGATGCTCCCAAAGAGTTGGGTAGAGAGAGGGGAATTATGCTTATATACAATATGGGTAGTATGGAATTCTCCCGTTTTATGAGGATATATTGACTGCTTGATTCTCAACGAATCAGCTTTTCCATTTGGTCACATCGATACAATACAATACAATACAATATAAATTCTTTTATAGCGCTCAATACACAAGTACTTGGTTCCAGGGCGCTTTACAAATTACATCAAAAGAATAATACGGAAATGAAAGAAACTTATTGGTCAAACAAAAGAGTTGTTATGGCTCTCTTAACCCTAAAAAGCCCATCTTTGGTCCGATTACGCTAAAATTTGGTGACTTTTTCTGAAATTTTGTTAGGGACATTAGGTCACCATTTTTATTATTATCCCATAGTTCATGTTGTCATGGCAACCATAAAACAAACGGCATGTTTGTCCGTTTTTGTAATAATTTCATTTTTTTTCAGCTCTAAATTTACCCAAAATGTATGGGAATAGTCACTATTTATTATATTTAGGTTGGTTTTGCTCTCCCCTGTGCATCCTGAGCAGAAAACACTTTTTTCTGACAATATATTTTGTTTTTCTTTGTTTTTTTTAGTTACTTTTCCCATTAATATTCAATAAAATGTTTTACAATACTTTTTATTTCACTTAATGCAAATAAAAGTAGCTCAAACACTTCCAGAAAGCCCTATAAATCATTGTATTAAAGATTTGAGCCTTAAAAGTGATCATTTCAAGGAATAACATGGGGTTTTTAAAACCTGTCTTGCGCTTTCTATCACCAATATTGTGATAAATGTGGCATGATGCATTTATTGTCATATTTTGACCTTTAAATGAATCAAATGTGTTCAAGTTCAGTAAGGTAATGGAATATGTTCCTAAGATATTAAGGAGGAATAAAACCAGATTTCTGACATATTTCTGCTCATAATATTATTTTTAATATACCATAAGTGAAAAGTGACAAAATTAACCCTATATGTTAATGTATTTTATTGAATTGCGCCCTCAAATTGTAAAATTCCGATGGTCCCAAATTGTAGATGACGACTTGCCCTATATCTGTGCCAAATTTTAGCCCGATCCAACAAATATTGTAGAAGTTATCGAGGAGGGGCGCTATGCCCCCCCCCTCCCCTTGGGACACAGAGACATCCAAATAGCTTGGGCTTTTTAGGGTTAAAAGTATCCAATAATGACAGAAGGCGGACAGGTTGAGGGATCTCACTCCAAAGAGAAGGTGCAAATGATTGAGATGATTTGTCCCCAGCTTTATTGTGTGTTTTGGGGATGTGGAGCAAAATACTGTCTGAACTTGAGCGGAGACCAGGTCGAGCAGGGTGATGATGGGTGATGAACGAGTTGAGATAGATGGGAGCTTTTCCATGGAGACAATAGTCTTGTAGACTATGGTAAAGGGTCTTACAGTAAATACGCTGTTGTACCGGTAACCAGTGTAGCTCTCTCGATAGTGGTGTCACGTAATCGAATTTTCGGACCTTCAATATCAGTTTAGCTGCGCGGTTCTGGACACGCTGGAGACGGTGAATGCTAGACGAGCTGACCCCATGTAATAATGAGTTGGCATAGTCCAGTCTAGAAGAACCAATTGCTCTGATTGCATCTTTACATGCTTTCCTGTTGACAAAAGGACAAACTCGGGCAATATTGGATATAACGCCTTTAATATGCATCAAACAACGCCTTTATTATACAGTATATACATTAATTTTGAGCGACTAGTTGAAAAGGTTCAATTTTTACCAAAGAAGGTGCAATTTTACTTAACATAATACCCGTAAAAATGTGTTGCTTTACATTCAAAAGTTTCTATTTTCCGAGATTTATCAACATAACCTGTATATAGCCCCCCCCCCCCTTTAAATACCCAGTCACATAGGGCCCTGAAAGCAACAAAATTCGACACGACTCTTTGTTCGGAGGCAGTTAACTGTGAATTATCAAAGAATTGTGTTGAATCGTGTTGTTTCCGGGGTCCTATGTGACCGGGGCATTGACATACACATGACTGTGAGGACAACTGGTGACCCTTCTTCATGTGCAATTCTATGACAGGGTAGCATTTGGTGCAGCCGTTCATAGAGCCGCGTATATATATATATATCTACGAACATGTTTAAGTAGCACAAAGCTGATTGCGATCAATAAATTGCAAATCGTGAGCACATGTTTTCCAATAGACTTGCAATTGCGGTGGAAAATTTATATGTAACGAGGCCCAGATCGTAACCCTAATTATGCGGGGAGGGGTTGGGGGTCCTTACATCTCTGTAATTTTGTCAGGCAAAATCCATTAGAACTTAACCTCATAATTACCATATCTATTTGGGTATCAATTATTATAAATTATTCAAATTGCCCTCGCGAGTTTCAAGCATCTAAAATACAAACAAAAATAATCAAAGAAAATAAGACACACTGGTCTATTGTACTGGCCATTTACTTTTTGGAAATGGTCATCCTGTTCCCCTAAATGCATGATGATATTTAGGAATTTAAAACAGCCACAAAGTGGGATTGTTACCATCAAAATTACCAGTTCAAACAAACCTTAATGCTGCAAGTCATCTGACAAAAAAAAAAAAATCTGACAATTTATCTTATATACAAATTCAAACTTGTAGCTAATTGATTACCATATTGGCTGCCGGTCCAGTGGTCAGATCAGTTGTGCTTGGCAATATTTGAAGAAAAAAAATTGTGTCCAAAATTACCCCTGCTTGCAAAATTTCAGCTTCCTACCTTCATTAATAGTGAGGAACTCCAAAATATCCTTTTTTGTTGTTATGGCGGCCATCTTTGATTTAAAAATGGCCGCCCATCCAGGGGTAAGAGCGCTTGTAGTTGGCAATACATACAATATTTGAATGATCTAGTGTCGCAAAATGAATTACCCCTGCTTGCCAAATTTCAGCTTCCTACATCTATTACTAGTTGAGAGAGCCCCATTTACATTTTTCATGGCGGTCATGTTGGATTCCAAAATGGCCACCAGTCCAGTGGTCAGATTGATTGTGGCCGGTGTCGTAGCATATTCCCCCCCCCCCCCCCCCTTTTTCCTATCATGGCCATTGTTTTCCTAACATGTTCCTTTTCTCAATCTTACGTCAGACCTTCTTTCTTTACTTCGAAGATCTTTCCATATCATCGTCCTTCACACATTCCCTGTGTATCCCACCCCCCTCTCAAACACTCTCCTCTATCCTTCCCTCCTCAGAAACCCCTTCCACACACACACACACACACACACACACAAACATGCACACGCAAACGGACGTACACACCCACACACACAAACACGCACGCATAAAGAAAACTCAGAAGAACATATCAAAAAAGTGTGTAGGAAAGCGGACAATAACAAAGTGCCACATATTTTAAGTCTTTAACTGTACAGTTGTTTCTCGAGTAAATTGACAACGTTGTGTCACGGGATATGACGAAGTTCATGCACTTCTCTGCAAGCAGTTTGTTAGATTGTATTATTTAAAAACAAAACTCTTTTCAATGCTTCATGAAAATAAAACTGGTTTTAAGTTGATACATACCTAGGTACAGATATATCTATTGATTCAGATGTTATGACGAATGCCGAACAGTCATTAATGAAAACCACCGTTCAATCATTTTCATTGAAATATTGATACCTTTTTTTTTCTCTCATTTCTTGTCCAAATTACTTCAACATTTTTTTATTTGTTTGTCTGATTTTCTGCTTTTAATCACAGTAAGATTTTTCTGGTACACACCAAGTCTTTGCTCGCTCACATATTCCCCATAAGCCTAATACAAAAAGGACTCTCTTACATGTACAGATTTTTAAAGAAATATCACTTTTTCCTTTGATAAGGGAAATCACATGAACATGCTGATTCTATCCTGTTTCAAAACTGTCTTATTTTTCTTAAATGTCAAGAGACACGAAACAAATCAGACACATATAATATGCGGTTTATCACGGTATATTCTAACCGGTGGTTAAGACAAAATACATGCCCATTCATAATCCAACTAAAATTTAGGCAATATTGAGCGTAAATGATACCAATTCATACAGTATTCATAAACAGAGAAACAAGGAATATTGAGATGATAATACAAGATTATTCATGTAGCGAACTTCGAAAGTAATTTCAATATTAATTTACTAGATGTGGGCAAAGTGCAATTAGTAAACGATTTCATTGATCTTCTTATGTTATATTCTATAAAGCACTGTCAATCAGTGTTTATCCATGTTGGGCTAAGGCAAGAATTATTCAGTTATTTATGTACCCAACACAAACAATCATTCAATTGATATTCAGTTATATTCTATGTTTCCACTAGTGCAAGATCCTACTCGAATTACAAATAATCCTGCCTCTTTATTAGATTGAGCGTTTATTAGATATTATCACAAACGATACTTGCAAAATTCACTCTGAAGTGATTTATACGGATTTCTTCATGTGCATATGATATTTCTAATTCCAATGAAAACGTTATTTTTGAAAAACGAGTTGTGAATGATGATACTATACATAATTTGGTTAATGCTCTCACAGATACTGAATACTTAATACATGAAAATGCTTACTCATCGTATGATGCTTTTATTTCACACTTCTCACTTACTTAAGGTAACTCTTTTCCTATTATGTAAAATTTACAACAAAAAAAAAAGAAAAAAGAAAGCGTAAAGATAAAGAAATACGTAAACTAAGTTCCAAAAATTTCCGTCTATATCGTCAATACTTAAAAAACCAACTATACATAATGAACCCATTTATAAGAAATGCCGAAATCAAATGAATAACATGATAACAACTGCCAAACGAATTTATTATGAAGAAGCATCTGGTAATATGAAAAAGGCTTGGAATACTATAAACACATCATTCGGAAAACAAATTAAGAATAAGACAGTACACAGTACGGTGATAAAAATACATGGCAAAAAAGGTTATCTGTAAAGCAATTAACGAATATTTCATCAATATTGGGTGTAATTTACACTTTATTTCCTGATTCAACAAGGGAGATTTATTGTAAACATCTTAATGCTAACGAGAAATCTGTTTATTTTAAACCTGTAACTAGTAATTAAATTATAAATATACTGAGGAATCCGAAAGGCAATACAAGTCCAGGATATGATGGAATTGATGTTAAAGTACACATGTTAGTGCAACATTCAATCAGTGTATAGAATAAGGCGTATTTCCTGATAAGCTAAAATTTTCCGAGTAACACCAATATTCAAAAGTGGCTCTTGTGAAATTATGTCGAACTATCGCCCAATATCTGTCTGGCCATTTTTTAAGAGATTTTAGAAAAAATGTTTATATAAGATATTATTTGATTCTTTTTTTTTTTTACTAAGTGCAATATTGTTTATGACAATCAATTTGGTTTTAGACAAGGCCATTCTACATCTCAAACATGATCAAATTTTGTTCAAAAAGTTGTTAATTCAATAGACCAAGGCGAATTCATGATATGTTTATATATTCATTTAAGCAAAGCATTTGATACTCTTCATCATAATATTTTATTAACTAAATTAGAAAATTATAGAATTAGGGAACGCATCTTAGATCTATTTAAAAGTTATCTGAAAATCATAAACAGTTTGTCTTGATAGATAAAAAAAATCCCCATATCAGAATGTACAATGTGGAGTGCCACAATGTTCTATCCTGGGACCTTTATTATTTATGTTATGCATCAATCGCATTGAATTTGCAATGCCTATAAACTTTCAAAATGTACCTTACTTGCTGACGATAATATCTAACACTGGTTGGCATTAAATAAGCTTACACTTGATATAGATATATAAAAACGAATTACATGATATTCCCAAAGAAATCGTACTCTAAAGACTATGGATCAACAATTTCTCAAGCCACAAACACAAAGTTCTTGGGTGTGCAAATGATGAAAACATGAACTGGGGTGAACATATTAACTCATTAGGTAATACTTTGTCAAAGAATATAACTGTTATGTATAACCCAAAATCGCTTCCAAACTGTATTTTAAAGATTATTTTTAAAATTCAATTATTTTACCATATTTACACTATGGAATTATTATCTGGGAAAATGCAACTCTTAATCTTATTAATAGAATAATAAAACTCCAGAAACGTGCAATAAGAATAAGAGACCATGCTCTATAATTATCTTGTTCATACTACTCCTGCATTATATTCCTTAAATATATAAAAATTCACAGATATGTGTTTTATTTCAAACTTGTATATTCATGTATCTTTGTTTGTATCACTCCGTACATGACTCAGTTCGTTTTAAGTTTAAATTGAATTGTAATATACACTCACATCTTACTAGGAATGACTTTAATTTTCACATTCCTAAATTAAGAACAGCTTTTTATCATATATCACTATTTTGAATTTGAATTTATTTTATTTTCCACTTTCAATATTTACAATATTCACAATGATATTTACAAATGTCTATACAAATAATTACAAATTTATATATAGATTACAAATCACAAAGTAAAACACATAGAATTGATATACATAGTAGAATGTATGTATATATTAACAAGGTTCTGTTAATTGGAATTCACTTCCAATCTCCATACGAAAGTCTAAATAGTCAAACATTAAAAAAAAAACAATACAAAAATTATTTGCTGGACAAGTATCATTGAACAAAAAAAAACACTACTATCGTGTTAATTTTTTAACGGCATGGCAATAGGCCTGTTTTGGGTTGTTTGGGTACTAGTTTGTATTGTCTCGTTAGTAATGTTCACTTTTACACTTATAATTATTATTATCACATTTTACCTATTTTATACTAAAACTTATATTCGTGAGGTCAGCCTTATGTAAGGATCTTTTTCCTTCGTGGTCTGTAGTCTTATTCATGCAATATAAGTAGTGATAGTGGACGCAGCATAATTGTGAAGAGATATATATGCAATAAAGTGAGCCACCTGCTCTGGACATGGCTGCTCATAAATATTAAAATGATAATGGCGCCGAAACTGCTGAAAAGCTGCCCAGGCGTTTTGTAAGTCATTTTGGTACTGTCGGCCCTCGATGTCGCAAGAAGGCGACCCCGCTCTAATTCCAGCTGTTCCATAGTTGTTCTGGAAGAGAGTGACTTGTAGGGGCACCTTCGGGTACTAGCCTGTAGAACCTGTCCATCTGAAAATGAGAAAGCGAGTAAGCGATTCCATTATAAGCTCCCGGAACATATACCGTGCCTTAAAGTGAATGTTATGCCTCAGACACATCACGACAAGACGCCATACCAGAGACATAATCCGAGGGCATTTAGACATTTGACTGTTAACCATCACCAATACTGGTTGGTTATGGAACAAGAAAAGAGCCCTGCTATTCGCCAAACTTGGACTCCCAAATCTCAATTCCTACCACGATTGGCAAAAATTCTAGCCAAGCAATTGGATAATCGCCACACCGCAGTTGTTCTGGCCACTGGCCTTGGGCCCATTCGTTAGCGAAATAAATCCAAAGCCGATAGACCCCGCCGCATCTATGTAAAACTTAAAGTGGTCATTGCTATGCCATTTGGAATCCAAAAACATCATTCGCCCGTGAAATTCCGATAAAAAGGTGGACCAAGCCAACAAATGCACCTTTGCGCCAGAGGTCACGCTCACGCGATAGTAAGGGCAGCGAACGCCTCGGGTCAGATATATAAGACGCCGCAGGAAAACCCTGCTCGGTACGAAGTTGACACTTCCAATGAGTGACTGTATACGACGCAAAGACATTTCGATCTGCGCTGCCGCATCGCGCAGTTCCCCCAGCAGCACTAGTTTGTTCGCTGACACCTTAACACTTCTCGCTGGGGCATCAATCACAAGGCCAAGAAATGTAAGTACTGACACGGGACTCTCAGTATTTATATGCATAATCGGCACCCAAATCTATCACACATTGCCAGAAATTGCCTCAGAGACGAAACACATTCCGTCTGAGACGAGCCTGCGAAAAAGAAATCATCCAGGAAATGTATCACATCGCTGAAACAAAGCGCATGATATCGAGACAGCTGCCATAATTATATCTCCCGTAGATGCTGAAACCTAGTAGTCCGCTTTTGCCACGAACGCATGCGCACCAGTATTACAAATTAAAGCAACTGCGTCACAAAAAAAAAGTATACGAAACTGAACACAGCTCGCCGCTTATGGAATCGTTAAAAGAATCCCCTCGGGGGCCAAAATATGGTATATCAAGCGATACTCCCCAGGGGTCTGTTTCGCAAACAGACCCATTGGAGAACAGTGCAAATCTGGAAAAGGGGGCGGGTCAAACGAGCCAACATCGCGTCCCAATTGAATTTATTTAGAAAGTTTCACGTTCAAAATATCAGGGAATTTATGGACTAACACAAGATTGGGGGCCAAAACAGCTCGACGCTCACCTAATAATTCAACCAAAAAAACCCTTAGAATAACAAAGGTATTTATTTCAATTCTTCTGAACGGGCATTTTAGCCAGTCTTATTAATTGGAAATTGTTTTTACACATGTAATTTTGTCAAATATATTCTGATTTTGTAGTATGTTATATGTTATATGTCTTTTTTAACTGATTGGAAATGAAGTGCAATACAATACAATGAGACTGGAAACCGGACAAGAGTTATGCCGCAACGCTGCAATTGTGATAAGATTTCCGAAAAGGCGCAATTCTACATTGCTAAATTAGCGTTGGCGCCAAGTCGTTGTTTGACTGGTTGAACGGCACTCGAACTGCTTTTACAGGTTGCGGCCCCGTGACCACCCGTACCACAGCTCGAGCATGCGTTGGCACATCACACCCTTCCTTCCCAATAGTGGTTTGATTCTATTTGAAATGCAATTAGAGATAATTTTATATTGAACATTAAGTAAAGATATTGGACACCAATTTTTAAGCAAATTTCTTGGTTTATTACCTTTTGGAAGTACAGTTATAAGACCTAAGTTTTGAAAATATAATAATTTCCCCGCAGGAGTAAGCCGATTTATAACTTCGTAAAAGATAATTACCAATATCCTTAAAGAAATATTTTTAAAACTCGGCTGTATCAACTCCAGAAGCTTTTCCAAGTTTTAAATTTTCAACCACTTTTTGTATTTCATCTATTGTAATGTCTTTATCTACAAGCTTCACCTTTTCTTCTGATTTGTTTTACATGAATATTATTCAACTCGTCTTTTATGTCCTGGAAATCTAAAACCATCCGAAATCCATAACATCTGTATAAAAACTCATAACACATGTTTACTTCATTCCAAATGTCATCATCAGTCTCTAAAATTTTACCATCATTGTCAATAAGTTGGATAATCCTTTTTTTCTGTAGTTCTTTTTTTCATGAGATTGAAAACATATTTTGAAGGCTTTTCTCCATATTGAAATTTTCAAAGCAATAATATATCTTGTATTTTCTCCATTTTATCTTTTCGTTTTGTTTCCAACTCTTGTTTTTTACGTGAAATTCGTGTTACTATATCCGTTTTGTTACCAGAGCCGTGAATCAGATTTGATTCCAATTCGGTAATTGTATCTTCTAGCTGGTTTTCTATTCTATCATTTTCTTTTCCCTTGTGCGCTCCAAAAATGATTGTACATGATTTTAATTCCATTAGAAGTAGTTCAAAGAAAAATTGATCATTCAAGCTAAATTTACACAACTCTTTATCGATATCATCATATGGAATATCAACGGTTTCATCCTTGTCAATAATCCTTGTCAATAATTCAAAATAACCTCTTTAATCTTACTCCTTATCATTTGTATATAGTCATCATCTTTCAAAAACTAATTATTGAATTTCCAAATTTTATTTCTTTTGTCACCTTCATCTAATAGGATATCCAATGTAATTAATGCATGATCAGACCTATAACTATTTAATATTTGACAATCAGTAACAAGTGAAAACAGCTGATTTGATACGAAGAACAATCTAATCTATCCTGTTTTACACACAGAAAAATTAGGGTACAAATTTGTACCCCTAGGGGTACAATCCAATGCAACACCGGCGGCACCCTATAGGGTTCAAAGTTGTACCCCAAAGTTGGGGTACAATATTGTACCTCTCGGGTACTCCTGGGGTACAAATTGTATACCCCTTAGGTAGAGATCTTTACCCTTTTGGTACATTTTTTTATACACCTTTTCATTCATTTCCGGTGCAATATTATACCCCTTTGGTATAATTTTATACCCCATTTGGTACAAGTTTGTACCCATGAAGTACAATTTTGCACCCTTTTTGAGAAAATGTTATACCCTTTATGGTATAATTATATACCCCTTTTGTACAATTTTACAACCTTTTGGTACAATGTCCTCCGGGGTAAGCTCGCTATTCATAAGGACTGATATTCATAAGGATCAATAACTCATAAGGACCGCTATTCATAACATGTAAATTCCTATACCCGAAGGGTCGCTATTCATAAAGTGAAAAGAGGGTCACTATTCATAAAGGCATGAGGACAATTATTCATAAGGATCGCTATTCACAATATGAAAAGAGGGTTGCTATTCATAACAACACATAAGGGTCACTATACATAAGGACCGCTATTTATAATAATTCATAAGGGTCGCTATACATAATTCAGAAAGAGGTTCACTATCCATAATAACAAATAGGGGTCGTTATTCATAAAGGTCGCTTTTCATAATGTAAAATAATAATGAAGCGATCTTGATGAATAGCACGTACAAGCAGGGACTTAATATAATTCCTAAGAGGCGCAGATGCAATGAACAATGATAGTTCCGATTGGTGAATAAATTAGTGACGCCGGCAAATTCTGTCGAAAAGTGATCGCATTATAACATAAGTAAACAGTGTAAATCAAAGAAGTGAAAAGAGACAACAGCACACAGCATGTCGTTATCAAGTTTCCAACCCCTGCCTTGCTACCATCTTGGGACGGGATGGAACGAGGGGAAATTTGACATTCAGTCATTTGAATTTATGCTACATGTTGAAGCCCTCGATTGAAGCCTGGTTGATGTAGCTCAAGGCCAGGTCTTTAATTGAAATATTTAACATATTTTTCTAAACATGATCGCTATTGCCTTGAAACAACAAGCTCATTTAAAGGAATTTGAATAATACTGGAATGTTTGGCAACAGTCATTGACTAAAAGAGGTACATATTCTGTCAAATGGCAAAAAAAAAACCAATAGGATTTCTAAATGGTTTACAATTGATCGGAGAGAAATCTTAATTCTGAATGGTACTCGCGATCGCAATGCAGACCGAATTTGATTTTTCAAAAAGTTTTATCCATGCTTAATAGTTTCAAGATGACAGAACAATTACATATTCTATTCCCATTCATGATGATATTTGTATAAAATTGTATAATGTAATGCCCAACCAATTTTTGTGAATACCATGAGATTCATGACTCATTTTGTCGTGTTCTTTTGCATGCTTTTGGGTACTTTTGCATGACTTCATCCACAATACCCCCCCCCCACACACACACACGCACACAATGAAAAACCTGACGGTGGCAACGTGAAACGATCAGTAGTGAATCAATTTGTCCATTTTGCCCCGCGTTCTACCGGTACTTTGTCCCGGGTCTCTCTGTACAAAAAGAAATTCAGTCTGTTTCGTGTGTTGTAATATTTTCTTTTTCCGCTGCTACACGAGCTCGAAATAACGCACACGAACGACAATTTTTCAACTTTTTTCAACTTTCGCAGAATATTTTAGTTAACTAATGTACAAAGCGTATTCCGTTAAAGATTGTTTTACTTGTAAATTGCATGATTGTTCAAATTGTCCAGAGTATATAGGATTCATTTGATTTGGGCTTTAGAAGTTAGGGCGCTGTAAGAAATGGACAAACGGCCACAGTAATATTTACACTGTTTTGTGCACACAGCCCCTATTTTTCAAAATGATTATAAAATATGCATTATATCATTTACAAATTTGAAGAGATTATTGATTGACGTTGACTTTGACTTGAACTTGCACTATTATTTTTACTCCCATCATGAGTTAAAAAATAAATGAAACAATTCTCCGCATTATTTTCTATAACTTTTCTTCAACTCCAACCCATAAGGGCGCTCCTTGCTCAAAAATGACCAAATGGGACCCTATTTTTCAGAGTGAATTTCAAATAAGCATCATTTCCTCAAAGGTCCACCAATTTCCGTAAAACTAACATGTATTTTGTACAACTGGGAGAAGGATTTCTTAACTCCTACCATCAAAAAGGGTTTTAGGCAATTTTGCGCGGTTATGAATTATTTTTCATCAACTCTGCCACAAGAGGGCGCTGGTATCTTGAAAACGAGCACACGACCTCCTATTTTTTAAAGTGGATTTCAAATAAGTATCCTTTCCTTGACCTATTCAGAAATTATGGTGAAATTGACATGGATTTTGAATAACTGGGAGTATGATTTCCAAATCCTATCCCATTGTAAACGGTTTTTAGGCAATTTTGCGCGGTTTTAACGGCTTTTCATCAACTCCGCCACAAGAGGGCGCTGATATCTCGAAAACCAGCGCACGACCCCCTAATTTTTAAACTGGATTTCAAATAAGTATCCTTTCCTTGACCTATTCAGAAATTATGGTGAAATTGACATGGATTTTGAATAACTGGGAGCATAATTTCCAACTCCTATCCCAATATAAAGGCTTTTAAGGCAGTTTTGCGTGTTTTTAACAGTTTTTTCGTCAACACAGACATGTTTGAACCAAAATTCCTCAAAAAACAAGCACACGACCCCATATTTTTCTGAGTGAATTTCAAATAAGTATCTTTTCCTTAACCTATTCAGAAATAATGCTGAAATTGACATGGATTTTGAATAACTGGGAGCATGATTTCCAACTCCTAACCCAATATGAAAGGTTTTTAGGCAATTTTGCGTGGTTTTTTGCACTATCCCATTTCGTCAACACAGACATGTTTGGACCAAAATTCCTCAAAAACGAGCACACGACCCCCTATTTTTCAGAGTAAATTCTGATTACGAATCATCTTCTCTGCGTATTCTAAGATTTTAGTAAATTGACATGGATTTTTAATATGTAAAAGCTTATGTTTCTAAAATTTTCATTTTTAACAAAGTATAATAATTGAAGCCAAGTTATGGTGGTACATTTTTTACGAATTCGGCCAAATGAGGGCGCTATAACATAAAAACAAGTATCAATTGCCATGGTTTTTTAATTTCAAAGTCTCCATAGTATGTTTACAAACAAAGCTTGTAAGTATGATGCAAATACTAAGGGTTTGGGGAAAATTATTTTAAATTATATGCAATGGTGGGAATTTCAGACATATCATGGACCAAATATGCTGCGATGACGTCATTTTTTCAGACATTCCACTATGGCATACTTCAATGCCCCTTAGAAAAAAAATCAAGCACACGAACCTATGTTTTTATTTGCGGATTTCGATTCCCCATATTCCAAAGTACATCTATGCAAAATTTGTTGAAATTGACATGGACTTCACCTTAAAGGCGGAGCGACATGACGTTCAGGGCGTGGCTAAGTGGCCGCTGCCATTTTGATTACGAAGATTGGCGAACATAAAGAATCACGGCATTTTTTAACCTGGAATCGCAAGCAAGCAAGTTATATTTTGCTAGCTCCCATCTCGGCAATCGCATACTATCTGTATCGTATTTTTTAAAAGAAAAATCGAAGCTGAAGAGGGGATGAATGAAAGTTACATGCGCCGATCATGGATCGGAAATTCGTACGAAGTTTTCCCGAGTGTCTGAGTTTGGCAAGGTGCGTAAGCAAGGAAATGTTCATATCGTTGTTGCCAATACACGACACGCCGTCCGTGTGCGCTCGCAACCGGAAGTCCTGTCGATCATGACGGACCGACTTTAACCGACGAACGTCCTTAAGGGCCCTTTTGTCGCGACGAGCCTCATATCAAAATTGCACTATTCTAACTTAAAGAATGAAATAGTTTTTTTTATAACAGGAAACCTATGGGTACTTGTAACAGTACTTTACCAATATCTGTTTGGGTATAATAGCAGATTGATCAAAGAATTAGGTCAACTGTTTTAGTGGATACAAAATAGACATATGATTTCGTTTAGAAATACATGATGTACACAAAATAAAGAACATTATTCCTACTTCCAGAACAGTCGTGTAATGAAAAAAAAAATGAAACCGATTTGCACATAAATTAAAACTATAGCCAGCTGCTTGATCAGATATGGCTCAACCTTGTAGGCTTTGCTATTACATGTCTTCCAATTCATCTGCTGTCCTAGCATAGACCAATTTTTTCATGTGCTGGAAATGGATAGGCCTCTTTTCTTTGAGAACTTATTTTTTTACGTCCAAGAGATAGAATGGTAAGGGAGGTTGAAATGGTTACCAACCGGGATGTCGAGCTTGACTGTGGTCACGGTGGATCGGTGCCCATATGATTACATGCTAATAATTAATCTGCCTGATTTCACCCAATTCATGGCCAATTTAATAGCAACCCAAAGTCACACATTAATAACACAATATATGTCAGCTTCAATGAATTTTCATCTTGGCACTTACATGTGTGATCAAACATAAAGCAATTGTTGTATGGCCAATTTGACAAAATGTTTCAGCCGTTTATGTTTGAGAGACCATCAGCAAATAAGTAATAAAATTCCCAAGATAAATCAATACTTGCATTGCTTGTTGCAAGGTGGGACAATCCGATATGCCGGCACAAGTAATGTTTGCAAATCGCACTCGGACTATTATGATGACGTGTCTATTGACAAGTAAATACATTTTCTTCACTCAAACATGAATACATTTTTATATCACGAAAATCCTCTATTTTAGGTAACTTATTCACAGCTTGTTTTTGTACAATGGTTATTCTTTGCAATTATCCTTTTTTTTTGTTCAACATAAAACGGGTTATAGTTCTGAATGGGAATAAACAACATTTTAAAAACATGCATTTGAATTGCAGAACTTTTTGGAGAGTTTAGTTATTCATTTGATAACATACAATCCCAAATAATAGAAATGAACATTGCGTGTCGCTTGGTGCGACAACTATAACACTGGTCAACAATTTTGTTTTTCTTTTTGAAAGTTGTCTGCATATTTTTTTAGCTGATTTAATGGGAATCTGATACGCTGAATCAAAAAAAAAAATCCCATTGGTTTCTCTCAATCAGGTCATGTTGTTTTTCATGTTGTGTTCACATGGAAGCATGTATGGAGCACTTTTTGAACGTGATGGCGGAATGAAATGACATAGTAAATTAATATTTTGTTCAGAAATGATTATAAATAAAAATATATATATATATATATATTTAGGTCCAATAATTGGGGTGACATTGTTGAAAATGACTTAGTTTGGAGCTGTGAAACCTCAAAATCCTCAACAAATTAGATGGGCCATAGTTTTAAGTTATTTGATCAAAACTAAATGGGTAGACCAGCCAAAATATTTATTTTTCAACAGTAGTAACATAAATCTAATAAACAAAATAAAAAAAGTTTGTACAAAATTCGACAGCAAAAGAGAAAATAATGAATTTTGAATGAAAAAAAATAATGAAAAAAATGCCAAAATTACTAAACAAATTTGCAAATTTTGATGACATAATAATTATTTAATAATAATAATATATTGCTCTTCTAACCTGATCTATTGATAAGAATAAGTAGCAATACTAGAAAAGGCGATAATTTTGAGATTTTTAACGAAAAAGAACAAAGTAGACGTTTCAATACTTCCATTTTTACACACCTGAAGAATATTCAATTTACAAAAACAATTGAGTTTCAAAATATTTAATCACTTTAATTTGTGTATTATCATAAATATATAGTCATATATTCACAATTATATTATATATAAACATGATTTAATGGTAGAGCTGGTAATAATGGAAGCAGCGAATCTGTTAGTAATGACGCTTAATGTTTTCATATTTGTTTTAATTAAACAAATCATAACGTTAACATTATCTGTTCATTTTTCTTCAAACTTGTTTTTGTTTTTTATGTAATTTATATTCTAATGTTGAAAAATATATATTGTAGGTGGTCTTCCCATTTAGTTTGTGTCCAATAACTTTATGCGTTGCACTATCCCATTTTTTAGAATTTTCAGGTTTCATGGCTTCAAAATGAGGCACTTTCAACACAATCACCCGTAATTATTGGAATTGAATACTTGTTTGCCATCAATATAATCATTTCTAACAAATATATTAATATGCCATGACATTTCACCCCATCAAACCCTTCATAACTGCTCCACACATGCGTCCATGTGAACAAAACATGAACAACCACATGTGGAGATAGCTCAAAAACTTGACCTGATTGAGCAAAACCAATGTGATTTTTTGATTCAGCACCTCAGATTTACCATAAATCAGCTGAAAAATCACAGACAACAAATTTGCTGTTGTCCAGTGTAATGATTGGCAAATTAGCCGCAATGCGCTATAATGCATGCGATATGCGGTTTTACAAACGAAATCAAAAGTATGCAAGTTTCTTGCAAAAGAATGTTGTAACATGGCATTTCCTAAACCTGGAAGTAATTGAGCTAAAGTTCTTCGAATCCAGTTTGCATACAGTATTTGTTGTTTTATCTGGCAAGATTTGGGAATGTTATTTTATTGTGAAGTACTTCTTTTCTTAATGTGTTATGAATACAATTTGCATCTATTAGTGAAGCCACCTATTTGCGTCCGACTTTTCTGACATGAAAATTTATAAAGGTAATTGAGATATTGTGATTTACATTCTCGTATCAATATTCATTGTCCATGATGATTGTGGACGTAATAGGGCAGACTCTAAGAAGGTACTGCTAAAGGGTGCGTCTATCTAGTGTTTTACGGTATTCTTTGTAAAGCTATTCGACTCAGAACCAGCTTGTCATTGTTCAATGCACGGCGTACGGATATTTTGTTCCATAAACTGATATCCAACTTTATATTTTACGGAATTACGTAATGCAAGTGTTTAACTATGTGATTATATATTAATTCCTCACAGTATATAAGGTGGACAATTCTAACATTGGGGACCATACTCTGTGGAATGAACTTTGTGACGAATATAAACTCACAAGTCAGACTACATAGCACGACTCGTTTCTCAACACATTTCGTCCATCCACCACTGGCAAAGAAAGTCATTAATCTAGTCGATGAAAAAACTGATCCTCAGATGGCGCCGGTTACAAGACTACCTGATAACAGCACTTCATCTGGAATTCCCAAATGGGTCTTCAACATGGCGCCAGATGTAAGTACTAAATTATAATGGAAATATAAATATAGATCTATGTAGAGAAAGAATGCACTTATATAATTTGTTTTGTATCATTGTGGTATAATGTTGTAACTACCGCGGTAATAATATTTAGAATAAAGAACTTATATTACTAAAGACTTTACCATTTTACTGTTTAGGGCGAAATTCAATATTTTCTCTTTTTTTTTTATTAAATACATGTAATAAAACTAGGTAAGAAAATGAAAAGAAATGCCATCCCGGTTCATCTGTACCGGGTATCACTATGAAAGTACGGAATAAGCCATTATCAATTACAAGAACATAATTACTTTCAAGAGGGTGTATTTTCCAAATGCACTGTACATTTGCCAGTACGAGGTTTAATTTCATTCCGCCTAAAAGCAATAATTCATCCCACTACGCGCGCCATTTACTCCCTCCCCCTAAATGGGAAACGGATGTGCGGTGCCCCATTTTTGGTAAAAAATACGTAGACTTTTTGGAGAGGAGTGTCAAATCTTAGCTCATTTGAGCTCGTCATATGCAATTCTCACATTTTTCGAGCCTACGGATCTCTAATTCCCGAGTGCGCGGACGGTATGGGCAACGACTCCACACTTGTAGTTTGCGGAGCAGTCAGTGTCCCCCCATTAAAGGTAGAAAACTACATTTGCACACATTACGGTTATGCTTACAACTTGTTGTGTACCTCAGATATGCTGAAATAATAACCCCTCTGAAGTATTTTGGTCGAATGTAGTCCATAATATTTAATTCAAATAAAAAATCTATTCTATCATAATTCATCTTGAAACCAACGGTATCGCGATACTCCTAGCGTATTCCGGTACCACACACACACACACACACACACACACACACACAAAACGTAAGAGCACATGCAGTGCGCACTTCAATACACTGCCACACCATGCGGAATACGCACTGAGAGAGGCTCTTGCGCTATTGGTCAACGACGGGTTAACGGCTGTTTTGAATTTTGAACGTACGGTGAATTAGTTCGGTACCCGAATAGAAGAATTATTATTAGAATAACTATAAATGCGCCTATCGTGATCAATCTTTGTGCTTAATTGATTGGTGATAAGTTCTAACATTTAGTACTCTTCAACATAACACAACAATCTTGGAAAGTCAAATTTTAGGTGATAAGTTCTAACATTTAGTACTCTTCAACATAGCACAACAATCTTGGAAAGTCAAATTTTAGGCTGCAAAAGAAGTATTCTACCTTTAAGCATATTCACCTAACTTATATTCATGTCATCACAACTCACAGGTCTTCAAGAGGATCCCTCGTCAATTTCTTCCACAATATAAGAGCCCTTGTTGGCATGACAACAGGACAGACCTTTACTGTCTTCCTTACTTTTATATCATCGGAACAGCAAAGTGTGGTACGACAGAATTATGGGACAAGATTACACAGCACCCAGATGTCGTGAAAACCGTCCCTAAGGAACCACATTGGTGGGCGTGGCGAAGACTCGGATACACAGACTTACCTATTCATGGCAAAGAGGGTATGTTCAGTCATTATATTTCAGTATATATATATTCAGTATTCAGAATGACACTGATACAGCAGTACATCCCTTTTCGAACCTTACGTTGCCAAAAACCAAGTCTTTTAGTTGTCCTTAAAGTAGAAACTAAGTGCGCCGTACAAAATAATTTATACTATTTTTTTATTATAATTATTATTATTATATCATTGAATATTTAGACAAAACATTTCCGCAAAGACAGATGATTTAAAGAGGTCTGTGAAGTTAGTACAATTATCATTTGATATTCAGTTGACATCCCAAGAGGCACTAGAGTAAACAAGTAACTTGTCCATGCCTGGCGCCCAAGGTTTCTGACAGAGTTGTACCGTGACCTGGGTGGTGTTTCACCAAGTCGTTCTTAAAGCTCACGGCTGTTTCACTCCCATTCACTGTGTACAAATTAAGGTCCCTAAACCGTGCGCGCATTTTCCGCGCGTGCTGCGCATCAATTTGATGACCTAGATATTTCAATTCACCGATGAGCTTGAAAACATGACCAAAATAAAACCGATTTATGATGGGTAAACCCGAACTAAAAATACGAATCCAACTTAAAAATCTGTGCTGCTACCATTGTCTCACTGCAGCTTATAACATTTTCGAAAAAACAAACGTAAACTTGATTTTGAAAATTCACTAAGCTTAAAATGTGACATTTACGAGCATTTTTGGTTCTGCCTGCGGAGTCAAATTTGCAATGCCGGTGTGTTGAACGTGCACTTGAACGTGGAATTTCCATGAGAGTTATCAGATCCAATATCTTAAAAACTAGATCCAATCTTGTGACAATCTTGGTGTCTACGGAAATAAAATTTCTTGCTCTATCAGATATCCAAGTGGCATCTTAAACCATAGACCAGTTTTTTTTTTTTTTATCGCATTTCTACTACCCAGTGCAACGTTGTATGCACGGTGGTTACGCTTCGATAACAAATGTGATTCATTTTCGTAAACGTAAACAAAGCAGAGCTTGCACGTTAATATTCTGCGATTTGAAGGAAATTTCGCATAATTAAATGATATCAGCTACAACTGAAATATTGTTATCACTTTCTAACTTTATATTTAAAACATAATTGAATGTTAATAATTTCATAAGTAACAAAGGATCATATTTTAGCATTTGATCAGTAAAAAATCATAGCTAAAAATGGCAACTGTGACCCAACGAAAAGTACGGTAATTTGCATGAGTAAACAATAACAATGGCAAATAAATCGCGAGAAGTGTGTTGGAAAGAGTTATAAAACAGCAAATATCATTATAAAACTTGCCTATTTTATGCCTATTCTAACAAATGTTAGGTAAATGCCCATTTAACTCTAATTGAATTTCAAACGCTCGTAAGCCGTAGTCTTTTTTCCTTTTCAGCTATTGTAAAGTCTCGGTTTATAATTTATAGCCGAGATCGACTGTTTGTCGATTGGTAAGCCAAGCTAGGCTGATCCTGGGTTGTTGAAATGATGCCCGAATAGAAGTTTTGCCGTTGATGCGATGATTAACGAGCACTGGCCCTATAGAGCAATTTACCACACCCCTTTTTTTTTTTTTTTTTTTTTTTGGGGGGGGGGGATGGGGTGTTCGTTTACCTTCTTTATTGCTTTGAGGCACGAAAGGCTTGCCTGTGCTTCAGATGTCCATGACGATTTTTAGGCCATTTTTTGTTGGGGGGGGGGGGTTACAATGTGAAGATTATAAGGGATTCTTTCCCATTTGTTTGCTTGCTCATCAAGCCTTCGCGGAGAAAGGAGATCGCGTCGATTAAATTTGATATGAACTTTGGGGGCTAATCAATCCCTAGAACAAAAAATCATCGGTCTGAATAATCTTTAAAAAATCAATATCTGACATTGAAATTTCTCCTCCATACATGGTCAAAGTCAGAAATTGTTTAAAAATATGCTCCAAATCCGATGCATATTTTTGTCTGATCAAGCCCCCTTCCCTCTCCCCACCTCCGTTCATGTGGTGTTTCATCATAAACCCTTTCTCCAAGAAACAAGGACACGCATGCACTCACACACACACACACACACACACACACACACACACACATACACACACACACCAGGGGGTATCAATAATTATACTCGGAAGGATGTTGATCAGAAAATAAAGATCACTACATAAAAATAATAAAAATGTACATGTATATAATTTTTTTTTAAATCTGCACGATTCCCTCCATCCCCATTGCCAAAGAATGCGATTACATACATACCAGCACACACACACTTTAATAGGTGCTCCATGCACAGACGTTGCCCTTGAAAATCCAAAAGCTTATTTGGGGCTTGCCCAACCATAGCAACAAGTAATGCATGGAAAATGTGTACCAAGTATTGTGATTGAAAAAACAAACAGGTTTACTAATAATGCAACATTTATCCATTCCCTAACATATAGGCTCTTCGTAAAGAGTCTACCCCAAAATAATATTTCTTCAACAGGAGCAGAAAAATAAGATGAGCAGAACAAAAAAAAAAGTTTGAGAAAAATTGGACAACTAATAAGAAAGTTATGAATGTTTATATATTTAGACAAATTGGCAACTGATGACGTCACAGGTGCCCAACTGACCATTTATTACATTCATATCAATGTCATAAAATGTCACTTTTTCCCCAAAAATATGATTTCCTCAAACTTCAACCGTAGGATATCTTTATGATAGATATGTAGATCCACAATTTGCATGTTTATATTCATACCAACTTTGCAACTTTCTGTAAAAATGATGAAATTTCCACCATATTTATAATGAAAACTCTGGATAGTTGTGCACCCATGATGTCATCAAATTGGCAACATCTCTGGAAATTTCCACTGATTTACCCATTTTTTTCAAATCTTAAAAAAAATCATAACTTCTTTATTACTTGTCCGATTTTCTCCAAACTTTTTTTTGTTCTACTCACAAATATTTTCTACTTCCATTAAAAAACATTTTTTTAGGGTAGACTCTTCTTTTAAAACTTGAAAGCGGGTCAGAAGCTTGATCAACATAGCAATGAATGCACACTTGTAGTACAGTAGTTAGTTTAATTTTTACTTATCAGTTTAAGGAATTTATTGTGGTTTCCGTCATCAATATTCTTATTCCTAAATTTAAATAATAGTTTGGTTATTATTCTACAATCTTTATCTCAGAGATCAATATTGAATATACATGTACATGCACACTGAATATTCCCCAATCATCATGCAACCAATCTCAACTCCATCCATTTTCTTGCATTCCCCCCCCCCCCCCCCGGAGTAAAACTTATTACCGTGCTATTAACAATAAACTCTCACTTGGTCTAATGATTTTATCGAATGATTTATTAGACAAGTATTTTTTCTTTGACAACTCTCATTAACAGTCAACCCGGCCTAAGTCAACCTTGGGTATCAGCTGCCTGAAATCCCGTTCGCACTAAAAAAAAAAAACGAAGCCGTTGTTTAGCTGGTAAACAGCAGGGGGTTCCTATTCTAATGATGAATAACCGACTGTTTTCTAACCCCTCCTTAAAAAATTGTCATGCGTTATCGTCTGATACAGCTTAAAAAGATCCAGAGGCATTCTTTGTGTGTATATCTGAATGGGTATAAGTCAAAGGTAATCTAAAAAGACTTCTTCTTCTTTTCATCATATTATTCTTACAGCTCAAATGTCTAATTTATCTTCGGTCGAAGCTAAATTTATTTCTTCAGTGCCAACAGGTTTGACAACGACAAAGTGGACTGGACATTTAAAGTCTTCACGTGATTCGCTTTCAATTCTTGTTTTTTCCGGAACACCATGGGGTGTTTGGATGACCAGTATAAAGTAATTATTTGGACCATTACATTGATTGAAATTCTATTGCAGATATCTTTATATCACGTGATCGGCTTATTCCATAATTTTTTGCCAAACCTAATGATTATTTCTGCATTCCAGTGATATTCTAAATTTTAAGTCTCCAAGCTACAGAAGGCTGGAGAACATGTGAACAAGCATACAATGGAATAACCGTTAATTGAGCAAAGGTATGGAATTTAGCGTGGGTGTCCTGATTAAGATTACAACTTGGCAAACCTCTGGCTGAATCAAGAACAAAAATGTTTTATTTGTTTTGCAATGATTGAATATCACATCTACCTGTAATTAGATATAATTAACATAATACAGTGAAACCTCTTTATAACGAGGTCTTTGGGACCATGAAAATTACCTTGTTATATCAGGTTCCTCAATATATTAGGGTTAAAAAACAAGGAACTATAAGGAGCTGGGACCAATAAAATCACCTTGTTATTACAGGTATCTCGCTATATCAGACCTCTTTATAACGAGGTTCCACTGTATTAAAATTGTGTTATTTTTAAAGTATGACCTCCTTTCTAATCAGTGATAAAATTAGTACCTATTGCACAAGAAACAATTTCACAGATAACAATTCTTAACAATATGCAGAGCCCACAAGTACAGTACAGTTCAGTTAACAAACTTAAGTGGCTTCCCTGGATAAACAAAACATATTGAAATTATTCATTAATAATATTACTACTCTACCAAAGTGACCATCATTTTTAAACAAAGAACAAATGTCTTAGAGATAAGGTG
>BQKZ01000264.1:87644-103755 GCA_036244855.1 Temnopleurus reevesii
GGGGGGGGGGGGGAAGGGGGTGAGTTAAAACAAGAAGATATATTAACTACTTACAGACATGCACATGACATACTTCAGAATATGTGACCAAAGGGTGTTAAAGAACTATCGAGTTGTATCACTGAAATGTTCATAAATGTCTAATTTGTTGTCTGATTTGTCTCACACTTTTTTCAGCTGTTTATCTCATTTTTTTTGCTTTTAATCAATACAAGGTTCTTGTATTTTGTAACCTATACATGTCTTTGAGTAAACTTTTATTTCCAATCTGTTACAGGCCTAATAAATGTTGATGAAGATCGTTGCAGAGTTGAGGCACAAGAGAATAGAATGCTAAATTATTGTAACGAGTCAATTTTTTCCGTCCTTTGTTAATGTGGAGGTAAAATGCCTAGTAACAACAATAATATATAGCATTTAATCATCCTGTCTCTCTACTCACCTATTCATGGGCACGAGACAAGTTATTCAATATCATTACCCGTCCATAGCATTGCTGCCAAGTAGGTACTTTTGCATTCAAAGGAATAAATTCCTGTCGGTACCTATTCACCTAAACTAGGTTGAGCGCAGAACAATATGGATGAATGTCTTGCTGAAGGAAATTGAGGCCATGGGTGAGATTCGAACCTACGACTCTCAGGTTGAAAGGTGAGAGTCCGCACCCTCTCTCGGAACCAGTACACGACGCCTGACGCCTAGCACAGCGGAGAACTTGCGTTCATGATGAAAGTGTCTTGGGGTGAAGATACACAAGATCTTGAAGGCAGAAGCGCAGTTGACTAAACAAATTTGACCCGAAGAAGTACTTTAAAGATGACTCTTTGGTAAATCAGGAGGGAATGAAGAGTATGCAGATTAGGATGATTAAATATGATCAAATTGTGGTATGTAGCCAGTCGTGCATGAATTGTTTTATTGTCTACGAAGGACAGCTCCCTAAAGTTACCGTACATGCTTTCACACCAGCAATAAAATCATTGCAATAGTCCAAACAAGATGAAATGAAGATGCAGGTAATGCGTTCAGTCACAGACTTTTTGATATTCTTTTGATCTATCCAATGTATCTCACGAGGCCAATCAAATGACGACTTCGATGCCTCATCCTGGACGAGGCACCATAGTCCTGGATGATCCAGGATTACGAAGACATCCATAGCAATGTAACATTTGCTGTCATAACACTATAAGGCTCCTCAGGAAACTGCAGTAGAAAAGAAAACAAAATATAAAAAAATGATAGAATAAATCAAACATATAAGTATCCAAAATTATTATTACTTTATTAAGTTCAAAGAAAGAATGGAATAGCAAATTAATACTATGCAGGTAGTAGGCATCTGAAGGGAAAGTTGACGCAAACAAACAAAATCCTATTCAACGAGTTGTACATATACATGTAACAACATAATTGCTTTCTATCAGATAAGCATACATGCACTGGGTTGAATTCTCGTAGTTGATTTATCTTAGTCCATGTTTAGTCCATGAACTAAAATCAACCACTTCCCGTCCAATATCTTTTTGTTGAAAATACATCTCCAATATTGACCGTACATTCTTATGACATATATTTTGACAATAAACAATTAATACATTTATCTTTTCAGGAGTCAGTCCATTCCAATATGCATATACTTATCTGAATTGTCATCCCATCATTTTTTTATCTATTTTTCCTCTTCCAGGGACTAAAATTTAAGGGGAGTAAGAACGATTGCTCTTCTAAAGCTCCCGTTAAATTCTTTTGGGAGAGTGATTTATAGAGCCCCTTGTAAACCCAATTTTTCTTCATAAAGACCCAATATAGCTCCCCTAAAACTCTCCTTGAAAACTTCTAGGAGAGCTGTTTAAAGCTCCCCTGCAAATTATTTATTTCAGTCCCTGCTCTTCATTTGTTTTCATTTCAAAGAGAGTATTCATTTTTTGAAGAGGACTGTGCAGTTTGTATATTCGTACCTGTCCTCGTAGCTGGTGCAGTTTTCATTCATCCAAAGCTCATGCAGGAGGTTGAATTTTTTTTCTTGTGCATGCGAGGAAATCCATGCCAAGCACTGCTGATTTACGGCAAGCTAATCTACAAAAAAAGTAGGCAATGGAAGAAGAAAACATTCTTCACACATTGTGCAGGTCTCAAATTGGCTGCAATACAATGTTAGTAGCCTGGACACTACAGTCGACTGGAATAAATCTCCACTCGGCCTTTCATCTTACAATGAACTTCATGGATCATCATGGAGATGAGTGAAATCAACTGGAAAAAAAATATGTTAATCAATTATCACAAATTTGAAACCTCGATCACACTAGTAACAGTAACACAACAAAACTTATGGGATGTTGTTCAAATCAACTGCAAATCAACTACAACTTTGTAAATTGTAATTTGCATTTTTATTCATGCACGGTATGCACATTTAACAATTATTTTGATTGACACATTACGATCAACTGCTACTTGCGATCAATTGCAAATTTTGAACAACACCCCCTAAGGCTGATGAAATTTGATATCATGGTTCTCATCACCGCCCGCATCAAATTTTATGCCTGCCCCCCAAAAAATTCAACACTCAACACTGACGAAATCCCTGCATCAAATTTCCCCCATTCGAAAAGCCGCGTAAAAAAAATCAATACCCTTTTCAATTCGCCGCGGCGGCCTGCCAAGTTCCGAGTTCTGATCAATGATACATCGCGGCGACATTCATTTTCTGTGGGAATTTTAAACAAAGAACTAACATTTTAAAATCTTTATTTTCATATTGTTTCATTCAAGAGATAATCAAGTTTAACAGAAAATATAGCAAACAAGTTGTAAAACATACTTTTTAGCAATGCGATTTGAACCAATAAGATTTGTTTTCATGTGATATTATTATTAGTTGGAACTTGGAAAGCATGAAGCACTACTCGTTTGGGTTGAATGTGAAAGATGAATGCTGAAGAAAATCCCTCACTATATTTCCAAATAAGCTACAATGAGAACATTAAAACAATGTCAGATGAAAGATGAAAGTTGATCAAAACCCCTCATCAAAATCTGAAATGTGCCTGAGCTGCGAGAACCATAATATCAACTTTCATCAGTCTAAGCAACATATGAAGAAAATAAAACCAAAAAAAAAAAAAATGGGCGGTGAAAATGCTTATTCTGATTTCTTCTGGCAAATTCTAGTGCCACACTTAGGCTGAAGTCAAGACGGAGGAGTTTTTAAAACAATATCTGACATTAAACTGCCCCGCAATCATTGGGATGAATCAGAACTCATTCTCAAAAGGGACCAGATTTTTTTGTCTAACATCAATTGTCATTGAGTAATTACTATATTGACATCAAAATGGAAAAAAAAAATATTTTGCAGAGGCCTAAGTTCGCTAATGACATAATATTCACCTTTGTATAATGCATTCCATACGATTCATTAATCATTTTTGGTTCTAATCTCATCTCGTATCATTGTTGGCACATCCACAGGGTCAGCTGCGCAGTGCATGCAGCGGTAGCTTGAGCAAACTCCCCCCCCCCCCCTTCCGCTAGTTGAGGCGATGAGCTAAATCAGGATGTGGCGCGTAATACGCGCCCCTCTACGCGCACCATAAATGAGAGACTAAATGTCCAATTTTGTAAGATGATTAGGCAAAAAGAACTCATTAAGAGGGGGATTACAAGAAAACTGGACTATGGTTTAGAGTTTAATTCAGCCAGAAAAATTATCGAATTCTAAGGTCCATAGAGAAAAAGTAAAATTCATAGGTTTCTGATCTCGTGTTCACGCCACAGGGCTTGCAACGGGGACAGCCATAACATCAATTTGTTTCAAACCGGAACCTCAATTCCACGAGAAAAATCAGGAAAACATGAAAACGAATCAGAGATCTTAAAAACTTACCACTTCTAGGTGAAGGCATGATTGTTCCTTACGAATATTTGCGATGTCGTCCATCTCAATATTCCTCGCGCATGTGTAAAATCTTCAAAATTGTCCACATTCAGATATTTACGTGCACTGCCAATCGCAATCGCATGTAACCAATGTACCGAACGCTCTCCCACTTTTGCCGCATGATGGCGCTAACCTTTTAATCACGGTGAACCGGCCGTGAGCTACACACGATATTAAGATCGACTGGTATCAATGCTTGCGCTGAATGCGCGTACTATTATGAATTATACGCATGAGAAGGGATTCCAGTCGAACGTAAAGTCGTGCGTTAAGTCTTTCTTATCTTGGTGAAACACCGCCCAGGTCCTTGGGCCCTCAAGGTCACTTTCAAAATGACACCAAAAAGGGGGCCCTTCTTTTGTTTACAAACTAAGAGTACCCGAGAGTTGGATTTTTTTTGCACCGCTGCCTGGCGCCCACGGTATGTGACCTAGTTCCACCGTGACCTTGACCTTGAATCCTCATGGTTACCTCCATCAATGATGCCAAAAACGGGACCCTTCTTTTTGACGAACTAAAATGGCCGAGAGCTGGAATATCTTGACCGTTTTGCACCGTGTCTGTGACCTTTACCCCTCAAGGTCATCCAACAAATGACGCCAAATAGGGGCCCTTCTTTTGGACGTACTAAAATTGGCCGAGAGTTTCAAGTTTTGGCACCCCTGCCTGGCGCCCACGGTATGTAACCTAGTTCCACCATGACCTTGACCTCGAGACCTCAAGGTCACGTTAAAAAATGGCGCAAACACAGACCCTTCTTTTTGACGTACTGAAAGTGGCCGAAATTGGGAATTATTTGCTCTCCTGCTTGGCGCCCGGGGTTTGTGACCTAGTTGCATCGTGACCTTCACCTTGAACTTTCAACTTCACCTTCAAAATTTCGCCAAAAGAGACCCTTCTTTTTTAACCAATAAAAATCGCAAAGGGTTTGAATTTGTTTGCACCTCTTATTGGTTCATGAGGTTTTTAACCTTGTTGCAACGTGAACTTGACCTTTAACCTTCAAGGTCACCTTCGAAAATGGTGCCAAAAGGGGACCATTCTTTTTGACGAACCAAAAGTAGCTAGGGTTGGATTGTTTTTGCGTCCCTGCCTGGCGCTTAAGGTGTTGTACCTTGTTGCACCCTGACTTTGACCTTGAACACTCAAGATCACCTCAAACATGGCGCCAAAATGGGGACCTTTCTATTTGACGAATGAAAAGTGGCCGAGAGTTAGAATTTTTTGCACTGCTGCCTGGCGTTCAATGTTTGCGACGTTGTTGCACCTTGACCTTGATATTGACCCTCAAGGTTTCCTTGACAATGGTGCTAAAAGTTAGGACATTTTCTCTGACGTACTCATTAAGGAAATAAAATCCGTTTTACTGCTATCTTTATTTGAGTCGATTGTTAGCTAATTTGGCCCCATATTGACACAAACGGGACAGGCCTTGAGCAATTTTTATAAATCACCCTGAGTAAAAAAAAAAAAAAGAAGAAATAATAAATAACATTTCAAAATTAGCATCGTCAATATTAATTGCACATTCCATAATATTTACTGGAGACCAATTTATTGAATTTTGAAACCCATAGATCCAAACTGAACATCCAGTATTCAAAATTCAAGATCCATTAGATGCGCAAACCCATGATTTTATACCTTGGGAGCTCGACCAGATTTTGGTGTACCCAAGACGATTTTGAAAAAAATGCCGCCCCTCCCAATCGAACGCACACGGCTTGACAATGCTATAAAAACTTTAAATCCCCAAAAAGTTATTGTTATATTTTATGAAATGCTTCACTAATGTTTTTTTCTTCTTTTAAAGTATTTATTGATCAAATAAATTGTGAACAACATCAAAGTAACAATAATCATATAACAATTATTTCAATAATCATTAATATAGTATAAAACAAAACAATAACAAACGTGAAAATACAACATTGAAAATGGTGGATAGTCCTACTTTATGCATGATGGAATCATTTTAAAACATGTGGATTGGATTTTCTTTTCTGAAATTAACAACTGTTAGAATAAATGTTCAATTGGGGACCATTTTTTATAATGAATACTTTCAATTTTCCTTTCTTGAGCAATTACAAATTCAATATGTCTAATTTGGCGAATAAAAGATGTTAGACCACCAATAGAAAGTGTTTCATTTTTACATCTTTGAATGTAAATATATCTTTTCAATAATAGCAATAAATGATTCAGCAACATTCTAAGTGGACCTTTCCAATCCTTAATGAAACCCAACATCATCTTTTTAATTGTTAACTCTTCAAATTTTACACCAAATGCCATGCCAAATTTATCCAACAAATTCTGTTTGAGGTCATATGAGAAATTACAATCATAAAAAATGTGTTCTGGAGTTTCTAGCTCATCATTACAGAATGTACACAATTCAGAATTAACTACTTTCATTTTATAAAGCCTGTCATTAGTATACAATATTTTATGTAACAGTTTAAACTGAAAAACTCTGAGTTTAACTTCAAGTGTACACTTAAAAGGTAAAACATAGATTTCCCGCCAGTCATTTTCATGAATGTCATATTTATCAGCAAATACATGTTCACTAACTGATCTCCTAGTAATTTCACTCAGAAAAGAGTTATATACAGCCTTAGTTTTCAATTTGCACAGTTCAAATTCCAGTGATTCCAATTGATCTTGTACTTTATGATCTTTCTGAAACATTTCAATCATAAAAGGGTAGACTACTTTAGGACATTTTAGTTCTCTCAGAACACAATCGACAATTGCTCTATATGTCAAAAAATACTTGTTTGGTGCACCTTTTTCTTTCCAAAATTCAAAATATCTGATATTTCCAGAATGACAGTCAAAAAGTTGATGTACAAAATTAAGGCCAGCCTCTTGTAGAGATTTACAAAAACTTGACCTATTTTCTATTGTGATAAATTGATTATTCCATATACACTGTTCCAAGATTTTTGCTATGCTACCATCAAGCCTTATCATTTCGTTATGTACTGTTGTTTTTGCCCATGCATTTAATAGATCAATATAGAATCCTGGAATACATTCAGTATTAGGTAGTTTTCCTACATCATAATTACTAATAAATATCATTTTTCCACCATATCCTCTAAGAAAGTTTTCAAGCAGGATGGTCCAATTGTGGCCAGTTGTGTCAAATAATCTGTTCACCCATTTTACTAATTGGGTGTCAATCATACATTGAATGTTTGGAAACTTGAGCCCCCCATCTGCATAGTCAGCAAACATAGTGACCCTTTTAATTTTGTCTGGTCCATCCCAGAGAAAGTTAAACATTAGCTTTTCAACCTCTTTTATAAATTCATATAGCAAAGAAATATTTGAGAGAAGATAAATTATTTTAGACATTATAAAGGTTTTTAAGATCTTAAATTTTCCAATCAAACTCAGACCTCTTCTCTTCCATTTATCAAACATATTTTTCATTTCAATAATGCGATTATCAAAATTTCTTTTACGGGCTTCTGCAAAGATATAAGAAAAAATAAACCAAATATTTTAATTCCAACTTCTGGCCATAATATTCCAGGTATCTGTTCTCCATTTTTCCTGTTAGGACCAATCCATAGTCCCTCAGTCTTTGCTTTACTTAAACAGAGGCCAGAAGCTCGAGAAAATTCCTCAAATTCAATAAACAAATTCTGCAATGAGGATTTGTCTTTACAAAAACAAGTTACATCATCCGCATAAGCTGTATATTTAAAGGGAAACCAGCCTTTGGAATGATCGTGCTCTCATTGAATGAAGAAAAATCAGATGAAAAAACTATGAAAATTTGAGCAAAATCGGACAACCCGTTCAAAAGTTATGAATTTTCAAAGTCACTGAGGTATGAAGATCTCTATCGATGATGGGGATCCGTGCGATCGGCAAATTCGATGGAATCTGTGACGTCATGTCGGACAACTCCTCATTCACTTTGTACATAGAATTTTTAAAAAGTGACTTATGTATAATTTAGAGTAAGGTTGCAACATCACTCTTCTCAAAATACATGCAGAATCAATACAGACATTCTATTCCCCAATCGAAAATTGGCATGTTGTTGAATGTTTCGAAAAAAGGAGAAAATGTGAAAATTTGTATACAGAGTGAATGAGGAGTTGTCCGACATGACGTCACGGATTCCGTCGAATTTGCCGATCACACGGATCCCCATTAGCGGTAGGGATCGTCATATCTCTGTGACTTTGAAAAGTCATAACTTTTGAATGGGTTGTCCGATTTTGCTCAAATTTTCACAGTTTGTTCATCTGATTTTTCTCCATTCAATGAAAGCACGACAATCCCAGGGGTTGGTTTCCCTTTAATTTCCCGATCATATACAGTCAAGCCCTTTATATTTTTATTATTTTGAAGTCTGTTTAAAAAAACTTCCAGTCCTAAAATGAACAAAAGTGGTGCTAGGAGGTCACCTTGTCGGACTCCTCTATTAACATCAAAATAGCCTGTCGTGAATCCATTCACCAAAACACAGCTATGTAAGCTGTTGTACAGGGTTTTGACCCATTGGACAATAGAATTTCCAAAATTAAATACTTCAAGGGACTTAAATATAAATTGATGACTTAGAGAGTCAAAAGCTTTCGTTAGATCAAGGGCGAGAATTAGACCTTCAAGATTTTCCTTTTCTGCCAAAAACATCAGATCAGATATCAATCTTATCCCTTCCCCTATATATCGTCCTTTAATGAAAGCAGTTTGTTGACTATTTATCAAACTTCCAATAACCTTTGACATTCGCCTTGCCAGGCACTTTGACAAAATTTTTGCATCAACATTGATTAGTGTTATTGGCCGCCAATTTGTAAGTAATAATTTATCTTTATTAGACTTGGGGATCAATTTTATCATCCCCTGTCTTTGTGATACAGACATAATCTGATCTTCATAAGAAGCATTAAAAGATTCCAATAAATATTTACAAACTAATGGCCAGAAAAAGTCATACAATTCAACGGTCAAGCCGTCATTGCCTGGTGTTTTGTTCTTTGCCATTTTAAGCAATTCTTCTTTAGCTTCATTTTGTGTTATCATGCCTTCACATGACATTTTTTCACCCTCTGTAATAAAATTGTGGAAGGTTGCTTTTTTGTATATAATCCATACAGTCAAACAGATCAATCTCATCAGTATTTCGAAAAAAATTACAAAAAGAATCCTTAACAAATAATTTTATTTTATCTAAATCCTGGAATAAATTATCATTTATTTTCAGTTCATTTATATTGCTACTATCAGCCTGACTTTTTTCCAATGATAAAAAAAAATTAGAAAATTTTTTCTCCCTTTTCATACCATGTGCATCTAGAGCGTAATATAGCCCCATCTGCAAAGTGATCATATATTTGCAGTAACTCTTCCTCAATTTGTTTCCTCTTGTTTGTAATTTCATCTGTAATATCACTGATAGTGATATAATTAATTTGCTTCAATTCTTCTTCTAGTTTTTGTCTCTTTTCTTCTTTCTCACATTTTTTCTTTTTGGAAAATGGAATAGTGAATTATTTAATCTTAAATTTTAGCCAGTCCCAAAGCATGTTTTTGTTATCCTTGTTAACATACTCATCAATCCATTGAGGGAATCTAGTTGTAAGGGACTCTACATAGCTTTGATCGAAAAGCAGGGTGTTATTAAATTTCCAGTGAGATGGACCAGTTCTCATCAAGTTAACTTTTATATTCAATGTGACATAATCATGATCTGAAAGTACACAGGGCACAATATTGTTTTCCAGTATCTCCATACCAAAATTCTCTGAAATTAACCAAAAATCTAACCTTGATTGGACATCAATTCTTTTCCAAGTAAATTCTCTTAAAGACGGGTTTCTCACCCTCCAAATGTCTATCAGATTGTTTTCATTTTTTATCTTGTTGATAATTTCACAAGATCTTTTCCAAATTGATTTCATCGTACCCCCTTCTCTATCCAAGTGTAGGTCTTGGATTAAATTAAAATCACCTGCAATCATACAGGGGTACCCATCATTGAATTCGTGCAAAGTGGAAAGTACATATTCAAAGAAATGAACTTGTTCTTTTTCATTGTTCGGTACATAGATGTTTCCAATAATATACAGTTTCTTGTAAACTTCAACTTTAATTAACAGAAATCTGCCTGAATCATCTTTCACAGAGTCAATAACTTTTATATCAGGCGTTTTCTTTATTATAAAGCATACACCTCTGCTTGCAGTTGTTCCATGGCTGAAAATAATATTAGCTCTAGTTTGGTTTCTCCAAACCATCTCGTCTTTTTCTGAAGAATGTGTTTCTTGAAGCAATATAATATCCTTCTTTAACTTGAGTAAAAAATTAAAATATCGCTTCCTTGTTTTGAAGTCCCCAATTCCGTTCACATTATGAGTCATTAATTTCAGATCCATATTTAATAAAAAGTTCTGTCCGGATTTCCACCATGTCTAACAAACTATCAAATACAAAAAAAAATAAGTCAAAGACAAAAACAGCAAAAGGCACATGAGCTGTACCTTTATTCTCTAACACATAAACAGTCATGCTTCGCTTTCAAAATTACGTAAGAACATTCTTTTGTTTTCTTTGTCATCTTATTATTTTGTTTCATTGTTTTACTGACTCGAATCGTAGAGCGCATTTTCCAATTTTGGTTCTATTTTGGTCATTAATATGCGCTGCGTAGTCTACGTATATAGCAAGATCGTACACCATATATGTAGGTGTAACTGGGCTTTATAATTTTTGTCAGCACAAGTCATAATTGTTTTCATTCTCAATTGATTTTATATTCCACCTCCTTGCTTTTGCCATCCCTGTAGAACAGGCGAGCCGGATATTTGAAGTACACCTTCCTGTCTTTCTTCTCGTCCTTCAATTGCTTCCTGGTCTGCTGCATCTTCTTCCGCTGCTCTCGAACCTCCTTCGGGAGCATCTCCTCGATGTAGATTTGGTGCTCTTTCTTGCCGTGATGATAGGGCCTGTCTTTCAGTAGTCTCCGGGCCTTACTCAGCACGTCTTGTCTGGTGGTGTACCTGTTGAACGCCACGATGATAGGCCTTGATGTTCGGGCATTGGGCATGCCAGAACGATGAGCACGCTCAATTTGCAGCTTCTCCTTCAGCTCAAGATGTGACTCGATGAAAGTCTCAATGAATTTTTCACATTCATTCTTCTCCACCCCCTCTGGAAATCCATGAAACACAGCGGTATTTCTCATACCTCGAGCTGCCAGATCAACCAATCGTTCTTTCAATTTCGCATTTTCATTTTCTTGGACTTTAAGTTTGTCTTGTATCATGCGAATGTCATATTGGCATTCCTCCTGTTTGTCTTTAACGACTTGGATTTCTCTCTTGTTTTCTTCAATCTTATTCAGAGCAATATCTAATCGGCTTGATAGGCTACTACTCATATTGTCTACTTTGTTAATGAGAATCATGATCAACTCACGGTCTGTGGTGGTCGAGTCCATCGTGTGTCTTTCGTTCCCATTACCATTGATTCGCCGTCTTTTACCAACATGGGTTTCGCTGCTTTCCGCGCCGGGAGTTTCGGGGGTGGATCTGGGCACGTTTTCGCTCTGTAGTTCAGCGGCCAGTCGCTCGGTGTCTCCTTCAGAATTACTCAGTTTATCAGTTTTAGCTCGGGATTGATCCATATCAATTTCGTCCTTATCAGCTTGATCCAGTACTGAGAAAAAGTTTGATATCTTAAGTGGTTCAAGTCTTCTGTTATGTGACATTTTAACTTTGACAATTTTTCTCGAATGTAAAAACGTGTTGTCTACTCTAGGGCGCCATCTTCCTTCTCACTAATGTTGGTTTGTTGAAATTTGCTAAATAGTGTGTATCTTTAAGAAGAATGTACATATTCATATTGATCATTCGTAATCTCAAGTTACCTACGTCCCGAAAAAAATATATATTTATTTTACATACCTTTAGAGTTAGTCCAAAAGATTTGCAAGATCTGTGTGCAGGGCTGTAATGGATATTCTATAAATAACTACACAATCGCGGAACGCAGGGGCGGATCAAGAATTTTATTAAAAGGGGCTTCAAAGCTTCAAAGTGGATTTGGAGACATGTAATGCTTGGGAAAATTGAAATCTGTATAGCTTTAAATGCGATTTCACAGCAGCTGGTATGCAAATATGTGCTCTCCTGTTGTCAAGATCAGCTTTCTTTACGAGATGGGCTAGGGGCGTGGAGTTTGAGTTTACATTCCACTCTAGAAGCGTGCACATTTTCCGTGCGTTCAAATCAAAATCAAATCAAATCAAATAATTTATTTTATTGTTCAATTCCTTTAATAGTTCAAATAATACAGTCATAAGTAATAATGGAAATAACTAATACTCCAAAAGAAATGACAAAGTAGAGACCAGCAAAGAAGCGAGGCTTTTGAAGAAGGCTGATCCCTAATAATTACATTAACAATTTATACATAATAAAGCATACACATAAACATATACAGATAATTACATAATAATTACATATATACACAATTATTACAAACATAAACAACAGGAGAGAAGCTGAACAAAGAAACAACACATATACAGAACAGAAGAGAGAAAACAAGAAGATGATAGAGGATGTGTTAGGTGACAGGGAGGGAGCGGGGAAGGTGGGGGGGGGGGAAATTACATTAATCATGTGATTGTGATGAATTATTCGTTACTTTTTTGATGATTGTAAGTAGAGGTTAGAATTTGTTCTTATTTTGAACTTAAATATGCCTAAAGTGATTTATCGTTTCTCGCATCTCAGTTCCAGTATTTTTGGCCCGGTGTATATAAATGCGCTTTGGGTCAGCGCAGTGCGGGTCCGTATTATATGATATAAATTGGTTTGTCGTGTGGGATACCGGTAACAATATATATTTTCACTCTGAACGAATCTTTGTTCATTTTAGACCCAATTTCATGGTTTTAATATCTTGGTAATTATATGTGAAACCTCCATACTAAAACATTAAAGCATAATGTAATATCATTTTTATTCTGAAAGTTCGACTACACAAATAATTTCCTGTAGTAATCTAAAAATATTAGTGAGCACACCTCTATCAAACCATTGATGCTTTGTCATACTACGCTTTCCATTGTGCCAACCGTTTCACCAATTTAAAAAAGAAATCTACTCAATTACCTTTCTCATTAAAGGATTATACTTTAAAACAAGATAAAATAACAATTAGATATATAATTTATCGTTTGCCATTTCTTTTCATCCTCCTTAGATATTTGCAAATATTTTCTTCTCCAATCATCATCACCACTCTTCTTCCACTGCAAGTTTACTTTCTTTGTCACACCAACGTCATCAACAACACATAACAAACATTTGTATTTCATTATTTATTCTAAAAAAATGTGTTGAAGACATAAGGGAGTTTCGTGGAATTGATACATGAGCACAGCAAGATTTAACCGATAAGCATCGTGTATTTTTAAAATATTGTTAGAGTAAAATAATCCGTCAGTGTGATGTCTGTAGTCTACGTGACTTATAATCCGCATTGCCTTTTTGGAGTAAGAGGATTCTATCAGTGCAACATGCAGCACATACCCCAAGCAAGAATACCATAGTTAATATATGGTAGTACTAACGTACAGTATAATGATTTGAGAATACGGGGTGGAAATATCCATTTTAGTTTGTTGATTGTTCCAACATTTCTAGATATAAGTTTACAGGTGCTGCCAATGTGCTGTTTCGATGAAAGTTTATCATCAATGATAGTGCCTAAAAATTTTGTGGAAGAAACCTTATTGATTTGAATATTATCAATACAAATTGGGTCCGGGAGTTCATTGTGCACATTGCTGAATAACATGTAGTTTTTTTTTTTTCTAGATTCAATGATAGTTTGTTGGCTTTTAACCACTTTGATATTGAGATGACTACAGAGTTTATAAAGTGACAAGGTGTGTCTAAGTTTTCTATGCGAGAGAAAAAGGTTGATTTCATCTGCGTAAAGAATAAAAGAAAATAAATTTGACGAGTTTTTGGAAATCATTACAAAATAATATGAAAAAAAGTGGGCCAAGGATAGAGCCCTGGGGGACACCACAAGTTGAGAATTTTAAATTTGAGGAATTATTGTCGATACAGACATATTGTTGTCTTTCATGTAAGTAGCTACGAAACCAATCTAGAGTAGTGCCTCGAATTCCGTAATGGGCTAGTTTTTGTAACAATATTCGATGATCTATAGTGTCGAATACTTTAGAGAAATCTAAGAACATTCCTATTGTGTGGTTGCCATTATCTATAGCAGTAGCAAAATTATTGATGAAAGACAAAATCGCGTGAGGAATGCTGTTGTATTTCTCTGAAGCCATATTTGCAGCTCTTTAGTATATTTTTTTCATCTATAAAATCTACAGTCCAAGAAAAAGACTAATTTTTCTAATATTTTGGAAAATGTAGTAAATGAAGATATCGGTCGGTAATTCGAGACTAATAAGGGATTGTCTTTTTTTAATATGGGTATAATTTTTGCTAATTTCATTTTGTTTGGAAAAATTCCTTTCGTTACGGACAAGTTACAAATGTATGTAAATGGTTGTATAATATTAGAAATGATTTTTTTTTTAATATGCAGTTATCAAGTTCATCACGTCCGCAACTGCGCTTGTTCGCAAAATTTCGAACAATGTCAAATACTTCGCACTCCAGTATGGGAGAGAAGGACATGAAATAACAGTTAGGGTTTTGTAGGTAATCAGAAAAATTATTATCTGACTCTGGTCTCTAAATTAGAGCCAATCTCAGAAAAATATTTATTAAAATGATTTGACGTTTCTAGCGCGTTATCGATAGTTATGTCATCTACCTGTATCTTTTTGACTGATTTTTCTTTGTTTGATTTATTTAGAATGCCATTGATTGTTTTCTATGTGTTTTTAGCATCTTGTTTACAGGCAATAATTTTATTTGAAAAAAGAATAGTCTCGTTTTACCTTCCTTAGAAGTACGGTAAGCGTGTTTTTGTAGTCCAAGTATTTGGTCTTAGATGCTTCAGTGTGTTTTGTCTTATATCTAAAAATAGATTATTCTTCTTATTAATATATCTCAGAAGACCTGCCGTAATCCAAGGTGATCTAGGGATTTTTTTTTAACTCCGGTAATTAACTTCTAAGATCGGGATACATCTAATGATGGGTTATTTTATTCAAAAATTCGTCAAAGCAGTCATTTACGGCGGTGGTACTGTATAGATTACCCCAGTCAATTTCGTCTAGATTATCTTTGAAAGAGTTAATGTTTTCTTCGGAAACGTTTCTGGAGTACGTTTTGGAATCCTTTTGTGTTTGTTGTAGTATTTAAAAGTGAGCAAAATGGCCGAGATATTAACCCTAAAAAGCCAAAAAGGGGGGGGGGGGGGGTCACAATGTGCCCCCGGTCCGATTACGCTCAAATTGTGTGACTTTTTCTAAAATTTTGTTGCGGATATTATGGTACCAATTTTATTATTACCCCATAGTTCATGTTGCCATGGAAATAATTTCAGATTGTCAGCTCCAAATTGGCCCAACATGCTTGGGAATAGTCACTATTTATGATTTATGGGTTGAGTTTGCTCTCTCTGTGCATCCTGAGCAGAAAATACATCTTCCGACAATTTGTTTTGTTTTTCTTTGTTTTTAGTAACTTTTTCCTTGAATATTTAATAAAATGTTTAAAAATACTTTTTTTTTGCACTTCATGCAAATAAAAGTAGCTCAAGATCTTTCAGAATTCCCTAAAAATAATTTTAATGAAGAATGGAGCCTTAAAAGTGAAAATTTCAAGGAATAACATGGGATTTTTAAAAGCTGTCTGGCGCCCTCTATCAGCATTATTGTGATAAATGTTACATGATGCATTTATTGTCATATTTTGACCTTTAAATGCATCAAATGTGTTCAATAAAGTAATGGAATATGTTCCTAAAATATTAAGGAGGAATAAAACCAGATCTCTGACATATTTCTGTTCATAATATTATTTCTAATAGACCATAAGTCAAAAGTGACACAATTTACCTTTTTTAATGTATTTTATTGGAATTCTGATGGTCCCAAATTGTAGATTACGACTTGCCCTATATCTGTGCCAAATTTTGGCCCGATCCACCAAATATTGTAGAAGTTCTCGAGGGGGGGGGGGG
>BQKZ01000264.1:107540-124635 GCA_036244855.1 Temnopleurus reevesii
CGTATATTGATTTGACGCTGGCGGGGTAATGAGAACATCGCGTATCTCTTGCGCCACGTCTTGAGGCAGTGCGGCAATGACGTGCGCGTATTTAGTCGATTCAGATGTGATGGCGCGAGTCATGAATTGCGCCTCAGCTTGCGCGAACCAAACTAGGAGATCTAATTTCCAAAAAGTCGGCGACTTGATGGCGACGGCACTGACGGATGCTTCCGCGCCACCGTTTACCTGTGGATTGGGTTCAGACATTATGGGTCAATGGGTATTGACAATCGGTACCTTGATACAATTTGAGTACATATTTTTTTGTACTTTTCTTCTTTCTTTTTCACAAAGATAGATATTACATGCATGCAATTAATACAAATACATATGAATATTATCAAGAGTTCTGAGTGACACCGGGCTCTTGCCCCACCGGTCTGCGGTTTGGTCGGTTATCGACCGGTGCAAAGTCTATCTTCGAATCTGGGTCGTCTTTCGCAGATCGGTCCTCGGTGCACTAGATCCTTCGATGACGTAGCCGCATCCTTCGGTTGTGCTGGACTCGTCGGCTCATGTCGGAATCCTCCTATGCGGCTGGGCTCCTCCTACGATGCCAGGCTCCTCGGGGTCGTCGGGGTCACCACTTTGTTGGACGGGGTGTTGCGCCTCGCCAACTATTTGTCATGGAGAGCAGACATGAAGGAAGACAAGGACTCTACGATTACGTTTTGGCTCGTCTTTTATTCCAAAGATCGGGAGATCCCTGTACACAGAAAAAGGGAACATCAAAGTGTTCAAAACATTAGCGAGGAATGAGTTGCATCATCACTGTTGTGGTATATAATCATCCACTAGCGAAAGCCAACATTTGTATTTACTAATGTCATTAATCATAGATGTTGCCAATTCACAAGAATATGAACATTTGCTACAAAGTGCATATAATATCATCAGTGGAATATATGTATATATACAAAATTAATACCTCACTAAATAACAGTTACTATATTAAGTATACCTATACTCTTCGATAACAATATAAATAAGGTTGCATGACGATGGTGCATAATAATTAAAAGAATAATGAATACAGATAAATTATTAATTCCCTGCGTAACTTGAGAATAAGCTACAAACAACAACTCTGGCACTTGTTGTAAACATAATCGATTACAATATTCTGCTGATAAATGAGGCATCATTTGAGCCATGCAAAATTATGGAAATTAACGGAACACCAACTGTCATACGCCTACATAAAATTCTATAAGATTTTCTTAAGGCAATTACATAACAATTTTACATATTCATTCATCAACATCACTCACCCTAGTGTGGTTAAAGAGTGTAAATAAAACTTGTCGAACACCTAGCGGTGACACATCTTGCAGCGTAGCCCGTCAGGGATATTTAGACTCCCTGCGTAAGTCCTACCTGGACAAAAGTACAATACAAAAATTTTATCTACTACGTGCTTCATAATTCCTTTCTCAATAAATATTCATGGCCAAAATTAGACACAATTTTGCTGAAAGTGATTTGTTGTCATCAAAATCAATAGTCGATTATCTGTAGCAGTTTATAAAGCTGAATAGTTCGCCGAAAATAATCGAACAAGTCAGAATAATCGATAATTAAACAAGACACCAATTATTCCTATAAATGTACGCCTAAATCGTTACTCTCAATAACTGGATTTGACAAATATAAATTCGAGGTAATAATTCAACCGATTTATGTTCTCAAATACCCTGGTAAGGATAACACGCAATTATATCCATGTCTTGATTTGGATGACGTGGCAAAAATAAGTCACCATAAAAAGTTATGCCACTAAAAAGAGTTGGATGACGTGGCAATAGTAAAGCATTATAAAAGGCTATGCTACAAAAATGATAAATTAATGTTACAACTCCTGTAATATCTCTGCCAATAATTCGGCGAGTAATAATAGAAATATCATATAAAGATAATATTGTTACATGTTACAATTCAAACAGGTATAATTACAATTAATTTCTACATACCCTAAATGCTAAAAGGGCCGTGCTTGGCTGGGCTCACAAGGAATGACCTCCTCTGTTGCTGGTCTGTGCTGATGTGGTGAAGTGTCAGGATTAAGGCGTTTCCCCCGACATTTCACCAAATCAGCACAGCCAGAGATAACCGTGCGCGGTCACAAAGTAACGCATGCTAAAAAATATCATGTTGTGACCTTAGGAGCAAATAAACAAAATATCTGAAACTGGCATAAATATGAGTTCCCTAAACGGAAAGCAATAAGAGGGGAAAACAAGCTTTTTTTATCGTAAAGATGCAAAATCCAGCCTTTTAAACGAAAAGTAGTTCTTACTACAAAATTTGCATAAAACCAATATAACTCCGCGTCGTCTCGAACTATCGGCCATAAAAATACTCGGCCAAAATGAAAAGTTTCGGTCTTTGACGCTACACAATCTTCAGGGAAACTCTTTACAAGAGTAACTTTCAATCCACCTTGTTTGTACTCATCAAACATGAAATTTCGTTTGATTTTGTCAGTTTTACCACCCCACAAAAAAAACTAAAGATCAGCTTTTGTAAAGAATCGAAGAAGTCGTGTGGAGGGTTTTCAATGATACTGAAGACATAAACCAACTTTGGAATTACCAATGTCTTGACAATTGAAATTTTTCCAATTAGAGTCAAATTTCTGCTTCTTCTAATATCTAAAAAGAAATTAGATTCATTCATTTTTTTTTGGAAATTCAAATCAGAGCCAGCAGGGATATAGATACCTAAATATAAAATGTAATCATCTAGCCAATGCATTTTTATATCTTCACATAACACATTCTTCTGCGGTCCATGACGCACAATATTACTTTTTCTACATTAGTACATAAACCAGAGATCTTTGAAAACTTTTGTAGGACTTCAATGCATTTAGAATGTTAGTGCTATCTGCAGATAAATATATAATGGTGTCATCAGCATATTGGCTGATTTTGATTTCAGTATCATCAATCTCTATCCCTCTAAAACCCTGATGTTGGCGTCCTAAAATGCAAAGTATTTCTACTCCAAGTATAAAAAAGGTAAGGCGATAGAGGGCAGCCTTGTCTTACTCATCTGTGGAGGTTAAACGAAGTAGAAGAAAACCCATTTATATATCACACTGCTCTAAATATCGCTATACATTATACTAAACCATCGTATCAGGTCTTCTTTGAAACCAAATTTCTGCAAGCATAGTTGCAAGAAATTCCATTCGATGTTATCAAAAGCTTTTTCAAAGTCAATTGATAATGATATGCCCTTTAAATGGTTTGTTCTACAGTAATTTATAATTTCCCAAAGTAATCTTATGTTTTCCCCAATAAATCAATGATCAAAGTGTATTACATAAGGAAGTACTTTCTTCAGCCTGTTAGCCAGAACTTTTGCTAAAATTTTGTTGTAACACGCAATAAATGTTGATCCTTTTTCTTGAGCATTCGTATTGAGCATAAAGTGTGATGGCCTCCTATAAAAACACTGGCGTTGGTAGCACACATCCTGCATCCCCCAAGGATGTTACGTGTTACAAAGTTAAGTGGGGTTACATACTCCAAAACACGCACGATAAAACCTCTTGGTTTGGTCAATGTCTGAAACGGGCTACCATGCAGATAAAGCTCCTCACGCATATATCAGATCTTTTATCTTGGCACAAGTATTCAAAGCCTCGCTGACTGGAAATCTTCTAGCGATACAATCTAGGTGAAAAAAAAAACCCTTTACTATACACATTTCTGCTCAAAATCTTTGGGGAACAGCCTTTCCCTATATCTTAAGAGATCAGAGCCCCCCCCCCCCCCCCAAGAAAAGAAACGTTCAAATCATATCTTCATTAGATCAATCTGCTTCCCCCCCTCCACTGCCACAAGAATAACCTTATCGTACTTCAGCTATGAGGGTTTTTTTTTTGCGATAGTTGGCTCATACGATTAACTAGTTGATTGAAATGTTAATGTCAGTATCATCATTAAACCAACATTAATACAATCACAAATTAAAACAATTCAAATGACAACTATTTTAGATTTCAAAATGGTCGTCCTTTGAAATCTAAATAGTTACAAATATGCAATGTAGATGATTATTATTGGATTAAAAACATAATAGTTAGTAACAAGGACATTGTCGTCATTGTTCTATGTCCACGAGCTTAGGATATATAACTTTGAAATATCATTGCAAAAGGTATATTAAAAATCGAATGATTAAGTAAATTGGTTATCATGCACCATTTATGCCATAATCAAATCATGTTGTAATAGTTACGCTGTGAAAATTTAGTGAAAAAAGTATTCCACCTTAATGACAAACAGTGCATTTACAATCATAATGCGCGATGTTATTCATGATGATCAAACCAAGGCTTTTATTGCAAAGGCCTCCAGGTTGAACCCTTGCACATTTTAGTGGATGAAGACACTTTTTGGTCCCATCGATGTACATCTTTATTTTTGCCTAAAATTAAAACTGATTGCTCCATTTGTAAAGTAGATGTTAAACGATGCAAATGGTTCGGTCTTTATACTTAGATAATTTAATAAAATTGCAAGTTTTAGTCATAAATGGTTCATTAACATACATTTTCTTCCTCTGCAAATTGTCATTTATTATGCCAAATCTCAATTTCGAATTTAATAGTCAGAATCATCATTTTCCTTTCTTAGAAGAACCAAAAAACATGAAATTCTAGAACATTACAAACAATACATAACAATGGTGTTTTATTAAGTGCTTTATTTTGCTTTCTACGTTATATTAATATTTCCGTACCGCACATGTATTATTGAAGTATAGTTACTGTGTTATTTGACTTAACTTCATGTTTTATATTTGGTTGTTATTTCTTTCTCATTGATCATAGGTACTGTTATACTTCCCCCTTATTCGTTCCTTCTGGCGGCGATGATTAGTAGTAACAAATGAATGAATGTACAGTTGGGGTCGAAAGTTTACATACATCTGTGAGAAGAAACCTGTTTCTGAATTATAATTAATTATTAGAATACAGGCACTGCAACCAAGCTTTATGATCAGTGTATGTGAACGTTTGACCCCCTGAATTTATGAAATTTGAGCAATATGTCCACCACAAATAATCCAATATTAAAGAATGATGAAAATCGTTTCCTATGAACAAATTAGTTTAGCTACCTCGATCAAAATTTTTTTCAACAAACGTGCATAAGTTTGCAGAAGATGAGATGAAACATGTTTACCTAATATGTATGTAAACTTTTCACCCCAACTGTATTTTCAACAGTAACCCAAATTCGGAAGCTGACAGGAGGCAAAGATGATTCATCTGTTCAATGGTACCTCAACTGGTGTAAAGTATTCGGTGTTCCATCCATCAAGTCTCACCCCACCAACGCTACCGATGGTCTCCTCAAGTACCTACGAGTTTTCGGTATGTGGGTGTGAATTTCAATAAATTCAATACAGGAGAACTTCTTAGATTTGATTTGAACTTAATCTACTTATTTAGCCTAAGCCTACTTCGAGACATCGGCAAATTACAAATACAAATTTGTGATGTACGTGATCCCCACATTCTCACATTATATTATTTCGATTTCTAACGTTAAATCATCTGAATGTTCCTTTACTGTACAATGTTGTGTGTTTCTCTTCTTTTTTTTCAAGTGGAGTGGAAACCCGGAAACATATCTATCAAACAAAAACTCACCCCAAATACCTTGATTAATCACCGGCGTCATCAAGGAGAGTTGAAATAATGGTGTATTGGGGCGCTTAAACGTTTCTATGAGTTTGATAATGATATCGCTTGTGTACCACTTCCATCAAACAAATCTCGCTAAGCAGTGTTAAGTGCAAATGATAAAAAATGGGATTTTCAAATAACGTTATAAGTCAAATTCTGCCATTAGATGACGGTGTGTATTTCGTCATGACGTGTGTGAAGAACATCATTTGTTCAAACGTGACGCCGTAAATATGCAAATCTTAAAAACACGTTTTAAAGTTAGAAGATATAACGTTATTTTCACATATAAAGGTTTCGCGTGTATCACGGATTAACATCTACATCAATAAAATCATTATCAACTGATAACACCATTATTAGCCGATTTTGTAGATGTATGTGGAAACTGCAACTTTTAAACAGGCAGATAAGGGTAATACAGAATATACCTAGTGTTTGCCCGGCATGAATCATAACGACTTCTAGGCGTGGCATTGTTTTATAATCAATACCTTTTAACGTGACATTTTACCTTTCAGTTTTACAGTTCATTTCCTTTAAATTTTCTTTCAAAAGGGGACGCTTCAATCAGTACATCGTACGATATTTTTGGTACGTGGGGCTCAAATGAAAGGAACTACACCAACGCAGACTTGATTTACGCAGTGCAACCACAAGCTAAGATCATCATGATTGTCAGGGATCCTGTGGAGAGGTACGCGTTCTTTCATTCACGTCCCGCAAACAGACATTGTACAAATTACTTGCAGTTCAAATACACACCATGCACAGAATATGTACATATCTCTTTTATTCGACAGTAGACTTTAGCTATGCAGTGCAACAACAGGTTAAGAATATCATGATTCACATGGATCCTCTCGAGAGGAATATCCACATTCCCACATGCCACATACAGACAGTCTAACGAAGCACAAACACATGGCATTTTCACCACAAAAAGACATGGAGGCAAAAACAATAAATTGGTTTACAAGTAAAATGACTTATGGTTTTTGAAATATTGAAGGTCTGAATTTTTCGGAAAATTGTTTTATTTCAATTTTGGCGGCCATTTTGGATTTCAAAATGGCCGCCAAAATATGATGAAAAAACATTAATAAAAAATGCTTTTACATACACGTTTTGTTATGTTATTTATTATAACAAATGGGATGATAATAATTGTGGTTCATGTGGTCCAGCTTACTATTATAACACTTTATAGGATCACAGGAGAAAAAATGTAGAAATTCATTCAACTCATTAAAAAAATGTAAATAAAAATTATCATAATGGATGTAACGTCAGTTACCAAATACATGAACTTTTTGTTTTTATTTTCAAGAAAATTGGTTAAATTCAGTGAAACTTGGTAACTGTCAAGATTAGGTAATACCCTATCCATTCATGCCAAAATTATTGAGAGTCAAGTTTTAACTGATTCTTATTGAACGATTTAACATGTGTAACGTCAGTTACCATACTGAAATGTAACGTCAGAGATTTCCTTGTGAACGCCCTACAGGTCCGAGTTCTTGTTCAATCATTTTCAAATTTGGTTTGAATGTGTCTTATGGAGAGAGGACGAAGCCTATTAATTTTGGTGTGTGGCAGGGAGCTGGTTGCCATGGTAACCATGATGAAAACAAATACATAATATTAACTTGTGAACGCTCTACAGGTCCGAGTTCTTATCCAGTCATTTTCAAGTTTGGTATGAAGGTGTATTAAGGAAAGAGGATGAAGCCTATTGATTTTGGTGTGGGGCGGAGACCTGGTTGCTATGGTAACCATGATGTAAAGAAATACTGGTACAACAACATACACCACCAACCTGGTTCAGTTGACAGTTATAAAACCCACAGCAGTGCAATGCTGTTGGTTCGGGGGATACATGTGCTCAATTTCTAGTTGTAAATGCTTATAGTGAATGATTTTGACATATTTCTATAAAGATGGTTCAAGTTTGATGAATATTGGGCAAGCGCCAATATTAATAAAGAAGAAGGGCTCCCGATCACAGTATTTAGGGGAAACTTTGCTAGTTTATTATTGAGTTGCTTACATGATTCAGACGCGGCTCACAAAGAGCGTGTAACATTCGGATAACATTGAGTTTACGAGATCACCATACAATGTATACAATAGAGAGAGTTCAGTGACACATTAAAGCGTAACACAACAATGGCGCAATCCATTTTCTCCTTCCCATAACCTCTTTCGACTTTTACCTATCAGCAGATGAGATTAATATAATGTAGCCCGTTATAATGATGTGTGCTATTTGTAAAATAGAACTGGAAACATACTAGCATTACTTACTGCCATTCAAACCAAAATATACTTTCACATTAAAAGAAAACACTACATAAAGCATACAATAATTTGTGTTGTCTATACAATAACAATAGGAACATATTGGCATTACTTACTGCCATTCAACATGTTCAAAGGTACTATCATAATGTCCACCAGACATGGAGAACAAACTCTTTTGTGAACAAATCTCCTTTCACATTAAAGCATAAGAAACATAACAAGCATAACAAAGTAATGGAACAATCCATTTTCTCCTTCTCATAACCTCTTTGGAGGCTTCCCTCGAAAAACTAATTATGTAATTACGGATCAACGGTTGATAATGGTTCATTCTGTTACTGTCTGTAAAAATAGAAAAGGAAAAATGTTAGCATTGCCTACTGCCACTTAAAGGCAATATTTAAATATCCACCAGGCATGGACTTCACAACCCTTTTCAGAAAAAAAAACCTTCCAAGCGAGCAAACGATTAGAATGAGGATAAAAAAAAAATATATATATATATATACATGGATACTATCAGATCAGAAAATAAACTAGCATTTAGTATTTCAAACCATTAGGAACAATTTAGTTGCGCAAGTTTGACACTACTAATGGAACACAACTCAACAAACTTTAAAACACTTTTTAACAATAAATTACTAACAGTATAACATTATATTTATAGGATAACGGGCTAACCAAGGCAGTATCCACGGTCACAATATGTTCCTTCTCAATTTCTTCTATTAACAACTATTAAAGCTTAAATAATAATTGCAAAATAACCAGGTCATCAAATTAAACTGATCACCATTTTTCTTACAACATGAGGACATACAAAAAGAGTTGAACCACCAAAACTGGTCTGTATCTGGTACCTTGGCCAAGCAATGATTTAAAATAAATACACAACTAATACAATATCACAAGATCAATGAACAAGAGACTAAAATATAGCCGATCATAGAACTTGACCAGACTACGAATAACACCATTAAGGTATGGTTAACACCAGTTCGAAAAATGGATAGCCTTTAATTACATGGAACCAATTTATTGGTGACCTGTGACTAAAACGAAATATATATATAGCCCTGAATTACGTTGAATTATCTGAAAAGATACTAAAATGTCTACCTGTCATTACACAGAACTATAAGAGATAATAAAATGTCTGCAAACATACCGTCAGACCAAAATGACTTAAGCATACAACAGACATCAGATTTGTGGACCTTTACCTCAGATCAGTGAGTACCGGTATGGTAGAAAGATCAGATTATGACACCCAAACCGTACCAAATAAATGTACCTTACATCAAACTTCAACTAGAAAAAAATTCACAACCATAAGCCCTTAATCACTAGAACATCACACAGGAGCAAAATGGAACAACAATCTGAAACCAAAGAAATATATAGTCGTCTATCAATATGACAGACCGGAAAACCTCATTCGAAATTAACCAATGAGTTACAGAGTTGGCCCATCTTGCACTGCGGAAAAAGAAAAACAATACATTTACATGAAAGTTAACAGGGGAGCAGGGGTATGTTCAGTCAACATCATGACGGAGTCAGGGGGGCGACCAGGGGGATTTGTGACTCTGGTGGGGGAGGAACAGTATTCGCGACGAGCGTCAAGGTAAAGAGCGGTTATGGTCTCTACAGAATGATCGTTAGAGAAGTCCACTGGGAGCAGGTTGACATCAACGGAAAGGAGATATACAGGCTCGCCAGAGCGTCGGAGTTCAGATAGAGCAGCTGGGCTTCCTTGTGTGATGTCATGGGGACGACCCGCTGCCGCCGGGGAGTCTGGGGGGAGACCTTCCGCTGCTGAGGATTCGGGGGGACGACCAGGGGGATTCGTGACCCTGGTGCAGGAGGGACGGCACTCAGAAACAGTGTCATGGGAGAGGGCGGCAACAGTCTCTGCAGGATGAAGGTTAGAGAACTCCATCGGGAGCTGGTTGACATCGGGAGAAAGGAGGCACACCGATTCATCAGGACATCGGGGTGCTGACGGAACAGCTGGGCTTCCTTGTGCGATGCCATGGGGGCGACCCTCTGCTGTTTCGGAATCTGGGGGACGACCCTCAGCTACTTCGGAGTCTCGGGGACGACCCTCTGCTGCTTCGGAGGCTGGGGGACGATCTTCTGCTGCCTCGGATTCAGGGGGATGATCGTCTGCTGCTGGGCCGGGAGACAGGAGTGGGTCAGGCTGGTCAGGAATGTGACGCCTGAGAGCTCCATCAAGGGGATCGGTAGCACCTGGCTTCTGGACCACTTCACTCTGCATGGTGGCTTGCGTCGGGTCACTCACGAGTGTGGAACGATGAGGGTTGATCTCAGGAGCATTGGGAGGAAAGAGAGAAGGGGTGTGAGCGTCTACCACTTGGTTGTAATGGGTATGTGTAGAGGCGTTCAGTATGTTTTGATCAACGCTATATACAAAGGAGGGACCGTCACCCACTGTAATGCAGCGCTTGGCAGGGCGGATAGTAAGACCATTTAATGCAATGAACGGAACTCCAGCCAATACGTCAACATCCAGAGACTCAACAACTAACCCCTCAAACAGGAACTCAATACCATCTTTAGCAAATGTGAGACATGTTTCACCGACGATAGTATGGGAGGCAAAATCAGTCCACAAGGAATCTCCGTCAAGATCTTGGACAACAGAATGGCGGATGAGATTCTGTGAGGAACCAGAGACAACATGCACACGGACACACCTCTGATCATGAAGCACTTCAATATGGGGAGAAGGTTGAGTCTTAGCTGGAACCACAAGAGAACTGGCCACGGGAGAATGTGGCAACATGTTTGCGTTGACCACTGAGTAGACCTCATCTAATTCTGATGAGCTACCAGTTGCATCGCAGAAATCATCCTTCCCTGCATGCTCGTCTACCTCTGACAAGCTCTCAACAACATGCTGAGTACTCTCAAAATATTCTCCAGGTATTGTTGGAGAAGGCCTCTCTGGAAAACTGCCAGGAATCTGATGAGAATCAGACATGTCAAGCCACTCACAAGAATCATACGAACAGTCATCTTCATAATTATCACCATTGGCATTGAAAACCGAATCAGAATAGCTAAGAATGTTAGATGCAAGACAGGCCCTATTGATTATTCGTTTTTCATGCTCAGGGAGGAACATACAGTTGCTAATGTGATGTTCACTTGGCCGGTTGGCTGCAGAACACAGAGGACATGTAGACCTACAGCTGGTATGAACAGTGTCGGTTATATGGGGATCATCATAATGAGTACTCTCATCAACACTTCTGTAATGAGAGTTGACTGCGGCACTAGAGGAGTTATGTCTAGTATGACTGTCAATAACATTGGGGAAATTATTTATTGCTGATCTGTACCTATTCGCTATTCTGGCACTATAGATTTGATGATCAGTGTGAATGGGGTCCCTGAGCAGGGACTCATCGTGATCATCATCATCATAATCGTCACTATCATCACTCCACTCTTCATCAGAAACATCATCATCGTACATGAAATCAATATCAAAATCATCATATCCATCACGACTAATTAAAGTCTTATGAGCGTGGTCTTTATTTCCATCAATTTGAATTAGGTCAGATTGGATACATGGATAAGCTTTAACTAAATGGCCGCTATCACGGGCCTCGGGACGAGGTCGATACCTCGGTCTCCCCACCGGGAAAGGTGCGGGGGAAGGGGAAGCCATCGTACTGTACCGTACGTGGCAATAGGGGGAACGCGCAGACATGTAGAGGCAAAAACCCTAGAAACCTATAACGACTATTAGCCGACCGATTGGGTGAAATTTCTATCATAAGGCCCATCTGAAAGGCAATGGCAGGGACCAGTATCCCAAAGAGCTGCCACCACGCCAATATTAATAAAGAAGAAGGGCTCCCAATCACAGTATTTAGGGGAAACTTTGCTAGTTTATTATTGAGTTGCTTACATGATTCAGACGCGGCTCACAGAGAGCGTGTAACATTCAGATAACATTGAGTTTACGAGATCACCATACAGTGTATACAATAGAGAGAGTTCAGTCACACATTAAAGCGTAACACAACAATGGCGAAGGGATTTTGTAATGAGAGTCAAGGTTAAGTTTTCGGGTTAAGATTTAGGAAATTTGACCTCAGATGACCTTTGACCTCGACGATGACCCGAGAATTGCTCTGCATTATTTAGGCTACCGGAAGGACCTATTGTGCAAGTTTAATGAAAATCAGGCAAGGGTTTTTTTTTTTCATTTAGAGCAATTGTAAATTGCTGACGCCGCCGTTGTCGTCGGAAAAAGCGGCGCCTATGTATCGATTGTGCTACGCAGGCGAGACAAACATGTAAAAGTGAATATTTTTTAACTATTAATTTCGTCCATTCAGCATAATGAAGTTTATTTTATTTTGCATTTTTCAATTTCGCAGACACCCGATGGCAAGCATCTTTCTTTTAGCAAAATTGTCAATATTTGCATGTTTTTAATTTAATACATGCATCATATCAAGCTACTGTACGTTCACAAAAATGTCCACACAGGAAAGTTTTTAACGTTGTCAGTATCTTAACTTTTATTATTGTGTGAAAATCTTGTTGAAGCACATTTCTATGCAAAATGATTGGTAAACTTGCATGAAATGTCGACTGAAAAATGTCAGCTATGTAATGTCAGTTACCATCAGGTGTTAAATTAATCAACATATTGAAAACAAATGAACTGTAAAAATTGGTATGTTTGTACTAGAATGATCTTAGAGTATCAGGTAAACATCCATATCAGAATTACTTCCATACCAATTCCTGGATAGGAGATATAACTAAATGATTCAAAACATTTCAAATTCATGTGTTATCTCTATGGCAAAATAACTGTAACGTCGGTTACCGTAACGTCAGTTACCATCATAGCAATGAAAAAAGTATCATAGCTAAAAAAATACATTCACAAGTCAAACATTTTTTTGGCAAATCTTAGCTTAGGAATGAAGGTATGTTACCATGTTAAGCTTATCACCCTAACCCACCAGGGACATGAGATATATTCATTTGATCAAACATGCAAAAATTGCATGTCTTTTTTGAGTAACGTCAGTTACCAGCACAGTTTTGCTCGCTGAAGCATAGCAAGAGCAGTTTCATTGATTTTTTTGGTATATATTTATAAACCAATGCATACTATATAACTTGTATGAACAGTAAAACCATGTGCTTGTACATGAACAAAGTTATACAAAATGAAATAAGTGTTGATTGGTGTTCTTGTAACGTCAGTTACCGTGATTTTGCGTATGTATATATGAAGATCACACAAAAATCACAACATGACACCAGTTATAACACATGTAGTTCAAACACATGCCATACTCTGATAAAACTGTTGGATCATAATATTATGCTGAGACAATTCAACTAATCATGGCGTTCTTATGATAAAGACTTAATTAAAAGCAGAACAAGCAGACAAAACAGATCAAAAACAGTTTGAAGTAAATCTGACAAGAAATGCGAGAGTTATGAATATTTCAATAATAATGACTAAGCGGTGCTTTTCATAAGTTATTGTACGCCATTCATCATAGCAAGTATGTCATATACTTACTGTCAGTAAATATAGTATAACTTATTGTTTTTACGAATCCATTTTGTTCCGTAAATGCTACTTTCTTTAATCTTCAAAATGTTGAATTAGTGTATCTGTTCTAATGTATACAATGGCGAAAAAAAAAAATGTTCTTTTTGCGTTAAGCATTGAAAGGGGTAGATTTTTTAAACAATTACATATGACAAACTGCGGATAAACTACCAATATCGATATTTTTGCAAAAGCTGTTTCTACATCGATATATATCATCATTGTTTCATTAGGTGAAATATGATAATCATTTTTGCTCGAAAATCGGCTAAATTGAATAAATTGTATCAACAATGTCAATAAAAATATCACATTGTTCTATTTGCTGTTCCCTTCCATGATATTCATTAAGAAATGATGAAAACAATAATATCTTTGTTTGAACCGGTTCTGGTACCCGAGTGGCATTTTACCATGGAGCTAAAATCAAATCAAATCAAATCAATTTTTGTTTTCAAATCCTTAATTTTTGTTTTCAAATCCTTTGATAGTTCAAATAATACAGTCATGAATAATAATGGAAATAACTAATATTACAAAAGGAATGAAAAAATAGAGGCCAGCAAAGAAGTGAGGCTTGTAAACAAGGCAGGACCCTAATAATTACATTAATAATGTATACATAATAAAGCATACGCATAAACATATACAGATAATTACATAATAATTACATAATGTACCCAGATATTACAAAATTAAACAACAGGATATAAGCTGAACAAAGAAACAACACATAGAAAAAACAGAAGAGAGAAGACACGAAGACAATAAAGGATGTGATTGGTGACAGGGAGGGAGCGGGGAAGGGGGGAAGAGAAGGGAAATTGCATTACTCATGTGATTGTGATAAATTATTCGTTACTTTTTTAATGATTGTAAGTAGAGGTTAGGTTTTTTTTTTTTTTATTTAAACTTCAATGTTCCTAAAGTTATCGTTTCTCTCATCTCAGTAGGTAGGAAGTTCCAGTATTTTGGGTCAGTGTATATAAAGGTGCTTTGGGTCAACGCAGTGCGGGTCCATGGTACATGATATAAATTGGTTTGTCGTGTGGGATACCTGTGTACTTCATTATTTATTCTAAATATTGTGTTGAAGATATAAGGGAGTTCTTTTTTGGCGGAATTGATACACGAGCACAGCATGATTTAACCAAAAAACATCGTGTATGTTTTTATTATTGTTAGAGTAAAATAATCCATCAGTGTGATGTCTGTAATCTAAGTGACGTATAATCCGCATTGTTTGTTTTGTTCTTAGGCAAAAGGATTCTATAAGTGCGACATGTAGCACTGTTTCTCCAAGCGAGAATACCCTAATATATACACACTAAATACGCTTAGTCAAATTTTTACCCGGAAATGGTTGTTTTTGACCCTTTTTGCAGAGTCAACTATGCACCGAAGAAAAAAGGGTCAAAAATGACCCCGCACTACTAGTAAAAAAGAAATGACCCCGCGACCAGTTAAAAAATAACCCCATCTGGGTCAAAAATAACTCGGATTTCAGGGTCATTTTCGGGGGCTGCAGGGTCAAATCTTTTTTCATGCAGGGTCATTTTGAAATGACCCTGCATTCATAGTCGATCTCTTCTGACCGCAAATTTTGGTCAAATAACCCTGCATCACATGGTCAAAATGAATACATTGTGAGTCAAAATCAAACACAAAAACATTCTTTTCATTAGCACTGTATTTTTCAATTTATTTATTAATATTGATGAATACTTGTCAAAATGTCAATAATTGACAGTCATCAAACGTTCAGTTTTCAGTAATACTATATATATTTGCATGTTATCTGGAGTTGGATCCTCTATTAAACCTTGAGAGCAAATAGATACATATCAGGGGCCTGTAGCACAAAGAGATACAATTAATTTTGTAATTAATTACATCTCTTTGGTGCACAATTTGTCATAGACTTGCAATTAATATTTATCGTAAGATTAATGTATATTTTATGTCACAGGCCCCGGATTAGAAACGGATGGATTATGTTATAACACATGAACAGTAAAAATTGTAACTTAAAATATAAATCTGAACAATATATGAAAAATATTCATGTTGAAAATGAAACTGCCATCCAATAAAGAAGTATAATGACTACATAAAAAAAGTATAATGACGTTTAGCATCTATGTCCTTTCAATTCACACATTTTACAAAAATTATCAAAATACAGTGTAATTCATAGTTAGCATAATGCTTGAATGATGTAAAAAAAAAGAATATTTAAAGAGGAGCTTCACCCAGACATTGATGTGCTCTCAGTGGGTAGAGAAAAATACAATGATCAAACTGTGAAAATTTGAGCAAAATCTGACAAATTTTCAAAGTATTGGTTTCCACCCGTGATGGGCCCCTTAAATTGGCTTCATTCATTTTGCACACAAAATTTCGCATTGTGTTCTTTTTACTGAAAAGTAAATAAGGAATCAACAAGGTTAATCTCAGAAGGCATGCAAAATCATTATGTCCATATAATATTTGAAGAGAAAAGTAAAATTCTGTCTACTTTTGTAATTAAATTGTCAACTCTGCCTTTATTTTTCTAATCATTAAAATTGATGACTTGATAAAATTTTAATTTTTTCTGCAAATTTGCACCTTTAAGGGTGCACAACATGTAAAACTGGGATCACCTTTTAGATTCAATATTGCACTCTTTCGAAAGTGAAATGTTGCACCATTATAATTAAACATAAAAGCAAAATAGTTGTGGGAATCGAGCCCGCATCATGACGAATCGTTAGAACCATGCCAAACGATCTAACAACAAAGCTATGTACCCACTTTTATTAACCAATGGACATTGCGACTTCAGAACTTTCATTAGCCTTGAGAAGATATTTCATCTATTGAGTTCATTGCTCATTGCATTGTCTTTTTGCCAAAACATTCCAAATTGTCCTCGAAATTACCGTTCCATTTATAAAATTAAAATAGTGTTATAATTTTGTAATCAAATATACCATGCATTAAGAAGTTCTAGTTGAAATTATTGGTTGTGAGGTGACTGGCATAGCAATATTTTTTGAGGGGCATAGCCCGAAGAAAAAAGTCACTATGCCAAGTCGCCGAAGAATCCCTAATTTCAAATAGTACTTCGAAAATATCCTGCACAAGTAAACCGAAATAAAAATCAAATTTATATCCTACTTATAATCCGTCAATGAAATGAATTCCTCCAAATCATCATCATTTACGAGATTAAATTTTGGTTCATCATTGTTGATTTCTCCGCAGGGCGCAGCCATTATTTATTTTTCAACGACCATTGATCTTGATATCGTGGTATCGATAGCTGAATATCCAGTTATTGTAAAAGATGACGTCAGAATATTGGCATATCCAAAACTATTCCGAGTTATGAAGCATATGACGTTACGCCATATCCATTTTCTTTTGTGGTA